>PGFW01044495.1:0-10785 GCA_003123925.1 Haematobia irritans | reverse complement strand
TTGGTGTTCGGTCGAAGCAGGAATCGAACCAACGACCCTGTGTATTCAAGACGGGCATGCTTACCATTGAACCACGGTGGCTCCCATTCCATAAAGAATGTATATTCTGGGTCGTGGTGAAATTTTGAGTTGATCTAGCTATGTTCATCCGTTGAAATTACGCCAACTTCCGAACGAAATAATTTGATCGATTTGAATTTGGCACAATTACACTCAAAAAAAGTTTACTTAGATCCCAAATATTTTGACCTTTCCTTAAGGAAATTTTGGTTTTGATTTTAGGCTAAAGATGCGGCTTCTTTTAAATAAAGTCATATTTTATGGACCTTTCTAACTTTAACCTGCAGGCAAGCCTTTGTGGTTTCGCGTGGTTTTGTATATTTTGTATATGAAAAAAATGTTTTTTATTATAAATTTTATTATAATAAATCTAGCACTCAAAAAAAAACGTTTACTGGATCGCAACAGTTTTGCCCTTCCCTTTTAAGGATTTTGGTATTGATTCCGAGCCTAAGATGCGGCTTTTTAAATAAAGAATTTTTACGACCTATCTGGCTTTATATCTAGGACCAATAAAATGAAGAACTAAGGATACATCATATGGCATTATTAAATTGTTACTCTTCTTTTCATACGGTTTTAATAAGAGGTACTCCACGTACAAACAAATGACAGTTAAAAACTCCAATTATAACGATACGTCGAAGTAAAAAGTTTCTTGTAATTCCAAAAAAAAACTGTTTCTTACCCCAAACACTAAAAGTCGTAAACTCAAAAAACGTCTTAAGCCTATATTGTGAAGGTTTTTATCTTAAATCTAAAGTTTTCAAATTTCAGTTAATTTAAGGACATTTTCTTTACAACAAAAATTGTTTCTTTACTTTGAAGGAAAATTGCCTTAGTTCACAAGCGATGGACTTTAACGGAGGGATGTGAAATTACGAAAATTTGCGTGTCTAAATTTTATAAAACAAAAAATTTGTTGAAGGCAAAGATTCATATACTTTATTTTGACATTAAAAAATTTCATTATGTTTAAAGTGAAGAATTTGTCCGTTATATTGTGGAACGCACGACGAACATTTTTATCCTAAAATTGAAGCGTTATCTTTAATAACACCGAAATAGGTACAGTTTTAGTGTGGTTATTATTAGACTGTTAGCTTAAATGGTATGTGCAAATGGCTCATAACCGATACATTTAATATATTCCCCTTACAAACCGAGCCTCCCAGATTTGGTTTTGCGATTCACGAATGTTAGTAAAACCATGTACAACAATTGATCCGTATCGATCATAATTTATATAGTACGCCTAATCAACGGATCGACGAGATACTTCGAGTGGAAGTAGCAATTATCCATCCGATGCGAATTGAAATTTGCCTTTGATACCCCACGAAATTCTGGTTCGATATCGGGTCACAATTTTTTCTATATGGTCATGGATGTCGCTACTAAAACCGGCTCAACCCCAGATGAAAGGGGGTTTTATATACACTGAAAAAAAAAAAAAAAAAAAAAAAAAAAAAAAAGTACAAAGATTTTGTCTTTACGACCATGATTTGGTATTGATTCCGAGCCAAAGAAGCGAAGTAAGGATAACATTTAGACCAGAACAGCTCTTTAAATTTAAGTTTTGCGTACTTGTTCTAGGTAGTCAAATTTTAATTTTCGTTTTTTAAAATTATGTGCCATTAAGTCTTTAAAAAACGGGTTTGGCGACAAGTTAATAATTTTCAAATTCAGACCACGACTTCACAGTAGGTTAGGTTAGGTTAGGTGGCAGCCCGATGTATCCAGGCTCACTTAGACTATTCCAGTCCATTGCAGTGATACCCACAGTGGTGGAACTCTCTGATTATGGGATGAGTGGCTGGCCCGGATTCCAAATGTTAAGGCACAATGACAAGGGACCTCCTTTTATAGCGTAGTCCGAACCGGCTTTCCCACATTTGCAGTGAAACCTACTTAGCAGAAGTTTGAAACCTCAGAATGTCACCAGTCATTACTCGAGGTGGCGGGTAAGTCCACCGCTGAAAAATCTTTTGGTGTTTCGGTCTAAGGCAAGGAATCAACGAAGCCCCACGACCTTATGTACAAGGGGGCATGCTAACCATTGCACAGAACGGTGGCTCCACCGACTTCAAGTAAAAAATTGTGCTATGTTTCAAGTAAATCGTCTTTAAAATAAAGTTATGAAAATCGTCTCCTAATTTTTTAACCTTTTTCTCTTTGTTGTCAAGACTGCAAAAAGGCAACGAATTTAAGACACATTTATTTAATTTTTTAAATAGTTGTTCACACTAATTAAGAGACAAGTTGAACCTTTAGTCAAAACAAACATTTTCTTCTCATTTAAGAAAATTTTCAAGAAAGAAAAAATCATATTAACATAAGACAAATGCAATTTTCTAATTTTTTTAGCATCACCAAAGCTATTATTTAGCATCACCAAACTAGGGTCGTTGGATTAGATTTGAGACTTACTTCTTGAGCTTTTATTCAAGATGTTTCCCACTTGAAAAATTAATCACATCATGCTAATGATTCGTATTTGCGTATATCTTTCGTTTATCTAGCAGTGAATTATTGATTTTGTTTTTTTTCACACTCCTTCATCGATGCGATATTTCAAGGTACTGGAAGCCCGCTAGTCTTAGTTTAATCATTGTGAAAACTCTGTTTGTACTGTTTTTTTTTGTGACAGATTTTCCTCTTATATTTATGGGCGTATGCAAAGGAGGCTAATGTTATTATTTTATATAGATTAAAGTTGATGCCGATCCAATTCTTTGGTAAAATAATTAATTTTTTACAGTTGTAACGACGTTATACAATAATCACTGTTAATATAATGTTGAAGAAGAGTATTTGTTTTTTTTATTTTCACCTATAAGCGGAATTTTGGTATATATTTTATTTATTTAGATTCATTTTTTAATCAGAATTGTTGACATATCACGCATGAATTGAATTCCAATACTATTTGTGAAGATGACAGAGCGATTAATGCAAGCGAATTATCGCACAAAATGTACAAAAGCACACAACATTAGTGAGATCTCCATTGAAATAAAATTAGAATGATTAAAGGAAATTAATTGTTTTTGTTTTTTGTTTTAATATAAGATTTAAAAAGTTATTATATATCTAACTTAAAATGTAATTTATCAACATCAAATATAAAATGAGAAAAAATCAACGTTGTGAAGATTGACAGCTTTTAAATCAAAACGATCTATAGGGGTACATCATATCCAAATTGAGGTTGAAAATCTATTTAAGAACGTGCATTTGAAACGAGGTCTGATAAAGTTGCCATTTTTGAGTTTCTTTTTATCCATTTCGACTGCTGAAAGAGCACCGTGCACGACGGCGAGCCATTTAGTAGTTTTTCGTCACAATTATACATATTACAGCTAAATTTTGCCCTATAATGTGAACGTTTCTCAGATATCAAATGCAACTCTAAAAAATTATCAAATGGAGGATATTTTAGTTTTTATTACAGGATTCAACTATTTTGAGAAGAATAGATTGTATGATACACAATTCGTCCCGTGAAATGTGATTTTTCCGGCCACACTGAGGGAACCCAGGTCTTCTACCCAAAGGAGACAAACTACACACAATGGACTGTAGCTAATAATGGTTAGAGCTGGCCTCTGAGCTTGTTGCCACAAAGTCGTTGGTAGAATTCTAAAAAACTATTTGTGATTAGTAGAATTTTTGATTTTCGCCCAGAGTTTTGCAAAGAGTTAACTTCTCTTCATAAATTTTCCTATAGCCAAAAAAAACTTGACAGAAACTCTTCTATGGATAAAGTAAAACTCTTTGACGAAAATTTTCTTTATAAAACAAATTAAATTGACAGCATTTCTCCCATAAATAAAAATAATGGGACAAAATTGCTTCTATGAAAGATAACATTTTCGACAATAATAGTAAGCAGTAGTAACTAAATTTGACGAAATTTACAATAGTACTAACAACTTGCAACATAAATCAACATTTTAATAAGATAATCAATATATTTACACCACAGTTTTCTATAGAAAGTAAGATTATTTGATGAAATTTCCCTATAGACATAAGAAATTTTTGACAACATATTTCTATAGATAATAAAATTTCCACAAAATTTTCTATAGAAATAAGATTTTTGGCAAATTTTTCTATAGAAATAAAGTTTGACAGTATATTCACTGAAGAAATAAAATTCTTGAAAAAAAATTTTCTATAGACACGCCGGGCCGCAAAAATTCTATAGAAATACAATTTTCCTTATAGACAATAAATTTTGACACTTTCTATAGAGAACACAAATTAATCGACAAATTTTCCTAAAAGAAACGTTACAATTTTTTGTACAAAATTTTGCTATAACTACCCAAATTGGAGTAACAATTCTATGAAAATACAAAATTTGACAAAATAGTAAAATATGTTGGAATGTACAGAATTTGACGAAATTTACAATAGTAAAAGTCAAATGATAACATAACTATTGATTATTATTATTATATAAACAGATTTTCATGATAAATATATTGACAAAGGATCTTCATATAACAATATAGATTTTCGAGACACTTTCCTATAGAAATAAAAATATTACACATTTTCTATAGAAATAAAATCCAACAAATAATTCTATAAGAAATAATATTTTGACAGTATAAACTTAACTAGAAGAAATAAATTTTTGAAAAATTATTCTATAGACAACAAAAATTTCAATAGAATAAAATTTTTCTTTAATAAGAAGATATTTTGACCTTTCTATATAAACGACACAAATTATGAAAAAATTATTCTAAAGAAATACAATTTTTAAAGAAAAATTAAATTTATCTATAAATCAAAAAAAAGAATAAAAAACTTTTCTATGAAAAATAATAAATTATTGACAAAAAAGTACAAATAGTCTACAATATTTGCGAATTATACAAAAAATAAAAACTATTGATACATACAAGTATGAATACCAATTTTATAATAAATCAACAATAATTAAAATACACAAGATTATATCAATAATGAGAAAAATAAAAAATTGACAAGGACTTACTATAGAAGAATAAAAAGAATATATTGACGAAATATGTCCTATAGAACCAATAAGAAAAATATTTGAAAACATTAATTCTAAAATAAGAGAAAGAATATAATATTCCACAAAAATTTTCCATATAGAAAAAAGAAAATAATAAATTTTTGACAGATATAAAATATACTGAAAGAACACATTTTTTGAAAAATTTTCTAATAGAACAGAGAAGACTTCCCCGTCTATAAGAAAATACACAAACTCTTCATATACAAAATAATTTGACATTATCTATAAGAAAACAAAATATACAAATAAACGAAATTTGACAAATATATAAACATCAAAATATAAAAAACATCATATTCCTATGAAACCAAGAAATACCAAATTATCTGACGAAATCAACGAACAAAAAAAAGTATAGTACCAAATCATATGACCAAAGAAATCATAAAATACAACTAAGAAAAAATAAAATGTTAAAATGACAAACACTCAATCAAATTAATAATACAATAAAAAAGAGAAAAAAAACACACCTACCATCATAACCAACACACATATGATATTCTATAGACAAAAACCTCCAAAAATTATTTGACAAAGAATTAACTAATCAAAGAAATACAAACAAAAGATTAAATATAAAGAACAGATTCAAAATCATATAGAATTTATTGACACCATTTTCTCTAGGATACCACACACTTTCTATAGAAACATTACTTAGAAAACACAAAATTTTCACTACAGAAATCAAAAAACAAAAGCTTTTCTGTCAAATCAGACGCCAAGGGGGAGAGTCTTGCCGGGGCAAAATGGCTGCGGTAGAGTGAGGGAGGAGGGTAAAATACATGACAAAAAGTGTTCGAGAGAGGGCGGCACCGCGTGCAACCATGGGCCGGTCTTCGGGTAGAGAGCGGAGCGGGTGTGGCACTCTCGCGTGGACGCGACGTTTCATAGAGAAGGCAAGATGAGCTGACAAAATTTTTCTTAAAAGAAATAAAATTTGACAAACATTTCTAAAAAAAAAAAATTTTGAGCAAAATTTCTGTAGGAATAAAATGTTGACGAAAATTCAAACAATAGTAATATACGCGTGTTCTGACTAAATTTACAATAGTATAAATTTTTGAAACACATACATATTCCTATAATAAAGAAATTAGACACCAGGGATGGGCCCCCTTGCTAGTAGAAATACGAAGTTTTGACAACGATTTCTATAGCATGGGAAGGTCCCTTCTGACCAGCCACTGTTCTGATAGAGACACATAAATTTCGACAAACTTTTCCTATAGAAATAAAATTTTGACCAAAATTTTCTAATAGAACAATACAAATTTTGTACAACATTCATTCTGTAAGGAATCAAAATGTGAGCAAATTAACAATAGTAATAAAATTTTGATAAAATTGACAAAAGGTAATCAGAATTTTTGAACACATAATCATTTTATAATCAAAAAATATTTAGCAAGATTTTCTATAGAAATAAATTTTGACAAAATTTTCTATAGAAATGGGATTTGACCAAAATTTCTCCTATACCGACTATACAGATTTTGACAACATGTTTCGTGATAGAAATACGAAATCGACAAAATTCCTTTCTATACGCAGAACTAAGAATTTTTGCAAAATTTTCGCAGAAATAAAATTGTTTGCAAATTTTCGCAGAATACATTTTTGTAGCAAATATTCTTCGCAGAAATAAAATTCGACAACATTTTCTGCAGAAATAAAATTGAACAAAATTTTCTGCATAAATAAATTTGACATTTCTCTATACGGGAGCGGAGACCTCACCTAAATTTATACAAATGTTCCTATAGAGATAAAATTTTGACAAATCTTGCTACTAAAGACATAAAAATTTCACCAAATTTCTATAAAATAAAATTTTGACAAAATTTCTCGCAAAAATAAAATTGTTCTATAGAAATACAGATTCTGAGAAAATTCCTATAGAGAACTAGAAATTTAAAAATTCCTATAGACAACAAAATTTTGAGCAAAATTTCCTATAGAAAAAAAATGTTGAGCAAAATTTTCGGAGAAAATAAAAGTGTTTTACCAAAATTTTCTATTAGATAGAAAATTTTGGCAAATTTCTGCAGAAGATAAAATTATGAAAATTTGTTTTATAGAAATAAAGATTTTACAAAAGTCTCAGAAATATATTATTGAAACATAAAAAAAAAGCCTTTCTAGACTGAAATAAATCTTTTAACAAATTTTTTTCCAGAACATACCAAAAGATCTGACCAAGATTTTCTACAAAATAAAATGGTTTGTCATTTTCTGACAGAAAACTACAAAATTTGTCCATTTTTCTATAGAGCGCAATAAAATTTTGGACAAATTTCATAGAAGACTAAATTTTGACAAATTTTCCGAAAAAAAGAAAAAAATTTTTGTATAGATCAAAAAAAATTTTAACAAAATTTTAATATAGAAAATACAATTTTGACAAAATTTTCTATACAAAATAAGAAATTTTGACAAAACTATCTTCTTTAGGAATTTGACAAGGTTTTTCAGCAGAACGAAAATTTTCTATAGAAGAATAAAATTTTGACAAAAATTTCCGGCAGGAATACAAATTTGACACCATTCTCTATAGACAACCCACAAAATTTCTGGACAAATTCTTCTATAAGGCGATAAATTTCTATAGAATATGCTAAAAAATTATATTTCTACCATCAGAAAATGTCAAATTTGTAGTTTCTAGAAACTTTTCTCAAAATTTTATTTCTATGAAAATTTTGTCAATAATCGTATTTGACATGGAGCAAATACAATTTTGACAACATTTTTTAGAAATAAATATTTTTACAAAATTTTCGCAGAAATAAAATTTTGACAAAATTTTCTAATAGAAATACAATTTAACCGCAAAATTTCTACTAGAAATAAGAATCCTTTTAACAAAATTTTCTAGATAGAAAGGACAAAATTTTTGCTAAATTTTGCTATAAAATAAAATTGTTGACAAATTTTGCTTTAGGCAATAAAATCTTTGGACAAGTTTCGCCGAAATAAAATTTTCTATAGAAATACACATTTTGCAAAATTTTATTGAAATAATAATTTGCAAAATTGCTATAAGGACAATCAAATTTTGACCAAAATTTCCTATAAATAAAATTTTGACAAAATTTCCTATAGAGCAGTAAAATTTGAATAAAATTCTTCTATAACCGAAATCAAGATTTTAACAAAATTTCTATAGAAAAAATTTTGAAAAACTTTTCTACAGAAAAATAAAAATTTTGACAAAATTCAACACAAAAAAATACTAGATACCTATTACACAGAAGAAAAATACTGTACACAAAAATATTGTCGATCTCAAACAAAATTTGGTCCAAAATTTAATGTTTTTATAGAAAAGTGTTCAAAATTTATTAAAAAATGTTCATTCTTGACGAAAATGTAAAAATTATATTTTACTAGAAAATGGTCAAAATTTAGTTCTCACTATGAATTATTATTTATGTCTCCTATATGAAAATTCTTGTCCAAAAATTCGTTATTTTCTATAGGAAAAATTTGACCATGGACAAATACAGATTTTGACAAACATTTTCTAATAAACATAAAATTTTTTACAAAATTCCAAAATAAAATTTTGGACAACATTCTTTCTTTAAATAAATTCTTGGCAAATTTTATTTGAGATGGAAATATTTTTGTGAGTATTTTCTTGTCTGTGGTAATACGTGTACTTTTTTTTTGAGTTCCTATGTATGCTCATTTCATTTTTGCACAATAAATTTACTATTCCAAATTTCTTCATACATATTGTAATAGTGTTACCCTTCTCTTCGTACATATAACAGTTCCCATAAAAATATATAAACTCAACAAAAATCACAAATTCTATCAAATAAATCGATCCAAATGCACAATAATCAGAAAATTTCAACTCTCACTTTGGTGTGGTTATGTGTCTTAGCTACTGCGCAAGATAGAAAACCAATAAATAATAACTTGTTTCTTGATAATCGTGAAAGAAGAAAGTAATCTAAAGCGAAATGTTAAAATATTTGAACAGGTTCAATAACATGTACTAATTTCCTCAATCTTTTAAGATTTTTCTTTGCATGCACGAACTAAATAGTATATAGTTTATAATTTCCTAAATTAATTTTGTGTTTAATTGGTGCTAGCTCATAAATAAAACGGAAAAATCTTAAAGCAATTATGGAATTCTTTACCAGTTAACTCTAAATTGAAATTAAATCCATTATAATATTTGTACCACTTTTTTCGGGAAGTATATTACATTTGTTAGGGGACCATGTACCATATTACAATTAAAAAACCCTAAATGGATGTCCATTAATGGGATGTTTCTGGCTTTTGATTAAAAAGAAATTAACATTCAAATTCATTGAGATTCTAAATGAAACTGTCAATTTTTTGTCTGTGTACTTCTTAACAGACTATTCTGTTATGATTACAGACGACGAAATTTCTAGATTGACGTGGACAATTTAACCTAATACAATGAATCACAATAACTCACACAAATAAGAAAAGTAAATAAAGATCGGAATCCATGAGTTTTATTAACGACCATTGAATGTTCATGTTATAGTATGCAGATGTTTCATTAGTAACATAATTCAAAAATCTTCATTATAGATAATGGAAGAATTTTTCATGGTATTTACGAAATTGTTTGGGTTGCGAAAAAGACACAAACTCTCATTAATGATTTCGTAAGCTTTTTCTACCGAATTACCACCCTGATACTCGCCTACAAGAATAGTCTTATATTGCAACATATATTGCTTAGTATAATGCTGGATTTCAACAAAATCTTATTCTGTGATCTGTGTTTTCTCTATAAATCTCCTAATTCTTAAAAGTCCCATAAGTTCTACCATAAGCATGTTTGTAACTACCATACCATTATCTTCCACTTTGAAATATCAATCATGGCAATCAGGACCAAGCCTGAAATTTAATTAATCCGAAATAACGTTGACCGTCAGTTCAACAACAAATTAATACAGCCCATACAATTACTAACGGATAATTCATAAGAAAGATCATCTGTAGCTACTTTTTTTTCCTGTTTGTAAGTTTGGATTCTGTAGCACATCAGTTGTATCGTTTGTTCTTCTATCCCTCCCATATGCATTATGAATGAGCAGATTTTAAAGTCAACAAAAAGAGATGATTGTTAATCAATTATAACACTTATTTTTTTTTAATTTAAAATAATTAAATGATTTTTTATATTGTAAGTGTATATTGGATGAGATAATGTAAATGACTAACGACAGAAAAAATATCGCAAAATATCTTTTCATTTAAAAACATTAAGGACATTTGAAAAAACCATCAATTAAAAAATTAATTGTTCAAAGATTTGTACAAACTAATATTAATTGAATTCAAGTACTGCTAGAAAGACAGAAAAGATTCTTAAAAATCTGAGGCAAGTGATTCATTCTTGTTGTTCCCTTAAGACAATGAAAATGTGCAATAATAACATGTAAATATTCATTAATAAATGAAAATAATGTCAAAACCAAAAATTGGCATACTATTTATGAAATTGTTTTTGTTAAGTAAGCAAATTTCGTTAAAATTACCAAGCGTTTCTTTCCCTGCGTGGATGTTGGATGATTAATTGCTTATTTAAACATTACCAATTTCATGTAAAAGTTAATTGGATTATTAATTTCGAAATGATAATAACACCTATA
>PGFW01044490.1:0-10273 GCA_003123925.1 Haematobia irritans | reverse complement strand
CTCACACCCACGCTTGTTGCGCGACCACGGCGTCGTGTGAGGGTGGTGGCTTTATAAAAAAAAAAACAAATGCCACGTAATGATTGCACACAGAGAAAATTAAAATTAATTTTGTCATTCGTTATTTATAGGAAACTCTCTTTTCCCATGGGATATTGCGTCTCATAACATGATATGTTACCAAACGAAGGATACACTCAGAAGTGCTCGGAGCAGGCTGAGTGTGATGCTATTTTTTCTTTCTTATTATTGAGTTCTCAGCTGACCTGAAGACAATTCAATTTGGGGGAGAATATTATTGTTTTTCATGTTATTTCAAAAGAAATTAAGAAAGTGAATATATGGTTCAAATACAGATCGAGAGAGCTAATGTGAAAGATTACTGTTGGGTTGAGTGTAGCATCGAATGTAAAGGGTCGATTCTTTTGAGGTTAGGATTTTCAGTGCATGTAATTTTGCGGAGATCGAGCAAGTGGGATTCGGACATCGCGTGTCAAAAGCAGAAAGATGCTCAGTCCCATGCTCATTGACATTTCATCATGAAGCTAGATCTTGGATTTAACGTACGCCACAACGGTTCGAATATTTATCAGTGATGGCCCTAGAAATTAGTGGCTAGTTCAGATATGAAATATAACGTTGTCTTACGGCCTGGGTTGAGTTCCCCGAATCTTTGCGTTATAGCCTCGACAAATAATGAAGTCTCAGTAAGTTAATCGTTATTAACTCATGATCCGGCTAGTTAGTTAGGATTCACTCCCACATCGGATAATTCATTCATGCATACCTACATTGTGTGTGAAACTATCCGACAATGTTTCTTCTCCGATAATGCTACAAGACTGATGGCTTACCCATACTTAAAATTAGATCGCAACAATTTACTGTACAGTGAATCCACTAAGTCTTCATCGTCGCTTCCATTAAAAAGAGAGGTGTACCCCCTCAAGGCTCTATATTGCCGGACCATGCTTATATTTAACTAAAGCAGTGTGATTTGACCTAGATGATTTGCCGAATGTGATCCAACACGGTATACAGGTCAGACATGTCAATGCGGATGACGATACAATCTTACAGTGCGATTTCATCCTAATAATGTTCATATGCTTCATGATATGCATTGTCTATTGGTAAAACCACGAATCTCTCAAACATATATACAATGGGAGCTTGAAAAACGGACTTTTCATTGAACCCCAGAAGTCAAAAGCACCCATGATTGTCGTAGAAAGAATGTTTGGATTAGATTGTCAATATACACCGTAGGGGCACCCGTATTGAATTGTACCCAAGGCAAAACTCTTCAGGACCGGAGTTGTATCTTACATGAACATCTCACGTTGACTGACACTGAAAACATGAGCGTGCCGCAAGGTTATATCCAGACTCTACGCAAAACTTTGTTAACACATATTTACTCCATTCAGATGCCAGAATGCTATTGGGCAAAAACATAATTTAAACTCTACACTACATACCCTCGCGCTGCGAACATTTTTGCGGGTTGCTAATGTTCAGGGACGCTGACAAACTCTACAAACAACATCTACAATCTATAAGCAGTATGCTTTATGGAATCAGAAGATTCGAGGACCGTAGATTTCCGTTTTGCGTATCAAACTATATAACATGCCCCGGTTCACAATGCTATATAACATATGAATTCCTGCCTTTTTCCATAAAATATTATTACACAAAAGAACCCGAGCTACCTCTATGAAAGCGATAAACCTTCTCCTAGATTCACAGGGAGAGGCAGCAAATGTAAACTCAAACAATTCCCACAGGAGACTCACAACATACGTCGGGAAAGACACTTTCTATGTAGTGAGAGCTATCCGATCTCTGGAATTCAATTACCAAACGATACTCAAACTATCGCCACACACAGCCCTAAGATTTAAAGTGTCTATAAAAACTTCTAACAAAATTCTTCGTTTAGATTAAAAATTATCTATTTGACAATCTGTTCGCTTAAATATTACTATGTTGAAGAACTTAAACTTATAGATATCTTTTATATTTGAAATTAAAGATTAGTATTGAATAAGGTTAAAATGCTATAACATTAATGCAACAATCAACGCGCACATGTTATCTAGTACTACGTTAACTTAAGAATTAGGTCTGTGCCTGTCTTAGGAATTGAACTAAATAAATAATAAATAAATAAAAATAAAGATCCGCTTTTTTATCGACAAAGATTTTTTTCAGCGATGAGGTCATTTTCTGTCTTGAATGGCTAGCGTAAATAACGCAAATTGCGCGCATTGGACGAGGCCGGTGCGACAAAGAGCAACCAGAAGCGTCGAAGCACTGTCCTGCATTCCGCGGAAAAATGCGACTGTTTGGTGTGGTTTGTCACGTGCTGGTGGAAATCATTGGACCGTATCATTTGTTTTCAAGAGAATGCTGAACTTGGACGCAACGTCTACGGTGAATGGCGATCGCGTTAATCGTCGACCTGGGCTAACAAACTTTTGTGCCAAAAATGGAGAAGCAACTGAACTTGGTTGACATGTGTCTTCAACAAGGATGGCGCTACATTGCCACACAGCTCGCGCGATTCTATGGGCCATTTTTGAGGGAAACTTCGGGGGAAGAACAATTCATCTTCCAAGAATGGACCGGTAAGCTGTGCACCGGAAGATCTGGCGATTTGACGCTTTAGATATTTTTTGTGGGGCCATACGTTCAAGTCTAACAGTCTACGAAATAAGCAGCAACTATTCAGCTTTGGCGAGGACACAACCACTTTCTCGAAGAAATTCGGGCTATTCCGGCGGCGCCGAAATGTCGAAAAAAGTTGCGCAAAATTGGGGACTTTCCGATGACCGGCAGATGCGACCACCTAAGACGCAGCGCCGGGTCAACATTTAAATGAACATTATCTTCAAACACAGTCAACGATGTCATGGACAATCTAACCGTTTCAAATAGAAGAACGATGAGATTTTGCCACCAATTTTCGATGCGTTTTTTTAAAAAAAAAAAAATTTCAAGCCTGCCTTAACAAGATCACCCTATTATATCGTGGTTGAAAATATTTAAAATCCGGTTTTTTTAAATTTAAGTACGCTTTGACAGTAAGAATTTCTCTGGGTAAAATGGATCTGTCTAGCATCCAACGTACGACTTCTGATCGTTTCATATGTGGCGAGTATGATTTGTGCAGAAAAAAGATAATAGCCGCATGATGAAGTGCCACATTACAAAAGACCAAAAATCACGGACCCTCTTTTTGGCAGCCGGTAACAATATATCGGCAGGTACGCGACAGACGGCAGTCTCCAGGCCTGAGGGTAACGTAGCAAACGACTACACGTATTTCTGCCAGGCATACAATAATTACTCGCGTAACCCTGCCATGAACATGGTTGGGTCTAGGTCACTCCGAAATCAATTTCCATTTAAACTGTTTCAATACCGAAAATGAGTATCAATCACAAAATTAATGAAATAAAAAACTACAAATAAAAAATGATTTCTTCCGGCATATATAAAATATATATTAATATAAAATAACATAGACAATAATATAAGGATACATTGTTCCTTTATATTTTGAATAAACAATTAAAAATATTTTTTGAAAATGATGAAAATATCAATAAACCGTTTGACACGTATTTTGTTTTACTTTCTGATTAATTATTGTCATTGGTACTCTCATTTATCATGATTGAATTCAATTAAACAAATATTGACAATTTTTAAAAAAAATTTTGGGTGGACTGAATCCGTAAAAAATTTCTTCGACCGTCGGAGGATCAGAATAAATGCACGAGGTTTTTTGGATGCGGAAAATGTCCTAAGGAGCGACACTGTTGCCAGTATCTTGTCTGGCTATTTAGCCCCCCAATTTGGACGCTTTATGTCCCCAAAAATCCCCAAACTTCAACTAAAATACCTCACAAAAATTCCCGATAAATATATTGAGTTTTGGTCACCCATTATTTCATGAAACGAAAAAATTTGGGTGGTCATATGTATTGAAACTACTCCCTATTTCTAACTTGCATTGCGGGCATATATTGTCCAAACCACTGTAATGAACACTAGTGTGGAGCATTTCATTTAAGGACCCGAGTGGATCACGAAATGATTCACAATATGTCAGAAAAATATCTTAGCCAAGCTGAGTAAATAATACCAATTAGCACTTGAGCCGCATAATTAAAATCTTGTGGTCTGTTTCTAGTCCAAAAAGCTTCATTTGTATGCGGTAGAACAAAAGCAGGACCAAGCTTTTTTTTCAAAACTTGACAACGATTCGCTATGCGCTTTTTTACCCTTCAACCATCCACTACTGTCGTGTTACAGGTATAATAAGTTTTGTGCATTTTATGTAACGCCAAGAAATAATTGTCAATAGACCATCTTTAGTATCACCATCGCATTTAGAACTTAAATTCTGAGTCGATTTAGCGAATGTCGCGTCTGTCTGTCTGTCATGTCCGTCCGGTCTGTCTGTCATATGGTAATTTTGTGGCCAAAAGTACAGGTTCGCAGTTTCAAGCTTCCGATTCGTCCTCAAATTTGACATAACGTCTATTTCTCACGGGTAGAAGACAATCGCTATTGATTTTGGAAAAAAAAACTCAGATTCAGATTTTAGAATATAGCTGCCATATAATAGTTATCACCGATTCTTGATCTATAATTCACGTATTTATGAACCAATCTTCAATTTTGTACATCTGAATGTTTTGTTCAATCCCGTAAAAAACCTGCCAAATCAATCAGTAATAAAATCGGCTTCAAGAATTTATATATAAGCTCCCATAATATAAAATCTTTCGTCTGATGGACTTGGATATGGCCTAAAAGCCGAGAATTTTGCCTGATTTTGCATTTCAAAAATTGCAACAACGAGTACGTTTTGATAGTATTCAGTTAATTTTGCCAAATTTAGTTGAAATCGGTACAGATTTAGTATATAAGCTCCCATATATACTCTTTCGACCGATTTGGACTTATATGGGCTTCAAAAGCCAGAGTTTTGCCTGCTGATCTTGATTTAAATTTTGTTACAAGGAGTACGGTTTAATAGTATCGTATAATTGTGCCAAATTTAGTTGAAATCGGTACAGATTTAGATATAGCTTCCCAATTATATTATCTTTTCGACCGATTCTGGACTTATTATGGCCCCAAAAGCGCAGAGGTTTTGTCCTCGATTGCCTTCAAATTTTATGCACAACAAGTACGCTTTAATAGTATCGATTAAGTGTGCTTAATTTGGTTAAAAATCGTTTCCGATTTAGATATAGCTTCCACTATATAATCTTTCGTCCGATTTGCGATTTATATGGCCCCTCCAAAAGACCAGAGTTTGCCCTGAGTTGCTTGAAATTTTGCACAAGGAGTTCCGTCTTTATAGTATCGGTAAATTTGTTGCAAATTTAGTTGGAAGTCGCGTTAAGATTTCAAGAATATAGCTCCCATAATATCATTCGCCCGATTTGGACTAATATGCCCACAGAAGGCAAAAGGCTTACTCTGATTTACGTTGAAATTTTGCAGAGGAAGTAGAATTGAACTTGAAACTTTGCCACAGGCAGCTAGATTAACGGCTTCTGCAATATGCGTGATTTATTTTGGTTGAAATAGCTTCAGATTTTGATATAGCTCCCATATATATCTTTCGCCCGTTTTTCCGTCATATGACCACAGAGGTCAAAGTTGTTATCCGATTTACGTGAAATTTTGCACAGGGAGTAGATTCAGCCATGATTGCGCACATCGGTTCAGATTTATCGATATAGATTCCCATATATATCGTTTTTCCTATTTTGGCAAAGTGCCGGAAATACCTACATTTCCCTTATCCAAATCGCACACTGTCTAAGTACGAAAACTTATCAAAATGAACTCAAATTCTTGCTACTACTCTCATCTACACAATTATATCGACCGATAAATCATAAAATACGCTTTTAGCGACAAGTTGCCTCAAAATTGGCGTTTCATATTCTAAATGTTTCCCTATATTCTTTTTACTAACACTTTGTGACTTTCCCCTCCAGCGCATTAGTCGACTTAAATGTAAAATCTCATAAAGTATTGCAGAACTCTGACACAGCGATCTGCCTCAGATGATCACAGAATATATGATGTATGGATATCATATAGCATCCAACAACATTGGACGGATTTGATTATGGTATTTCGAAAATGTGGACTTTACAAAGTCGGTGAAGGGTATAATATTAGTCGGCCACCGCTCGACTTTAGACTTTCCTTACTTGTTTTTACTTAACATTGCTGTTCCACCTCAAGGGCATTAGCGACTTAAAGTAAATCTATTAAGTATTGCAGAACTTCCAACACATTGGATCCTACTCTACTTAATTTGTCATTCGTTATTTATAGGAAACTCTTTTTCCCATGGGATATTGTCGTCATACATGATATGTGTTACCAAACGAAGGATACACTCAAGAAGCTCAGCAGGAGTGATGGATGTTTTTTTTTTATTATGAGCCATGATGAAGACAATCAATTGGGAGAATATTAATTGTTTTTCATGTTGATTTCAAAAGAAATTAAGAAGTGAAATTATGGTCAATACAGACAGAGAGCAAATGAAAATATGTTTGAGTGTGTACGAATGTATATGTGTGAAAATATTAAATCGGTTTTTTTAAAATTTAAGTAAGAATTTTGTAAAATGGATTGTCTCAGTGGCATAATCGAATGAGTTTTCTGAGTTTTCATATTTTGCAGAGTTTTCATATTTTGCAGATAAAAGATTTAAAATAGATGATTGTGCCACATTTAAAAAGATCGTTTAAAAATTACGACCTCTATTTTTGTGAACAATATATGGCAGGACGGACAGACGCCAGTGCAGGCTGTATAGAAACGATATTTCTGCCAGGCATAAATACATTTACTGGTACCTGCCTAAATGGGGGGTTTGTAGGTCACGAAATTAATTTATCCATTTAAACTGTTTCAATTACGAAAATGGTAGTATCAATCACAAAATTAATTAGAAATAAAAACTACTCTTAATTAAATAATTAATTGATTTCTTCCGGCATAATATAAAATAATATTAATATAAAATAAATAGACAATAATATAAGAAATAATTGTCCTTTTATTTGAATCAATTAAAATATTTTTTGAAAATGATGAAAATATCAATAAACTGTTTGAGCACGTATTTGTTTACTTCTGATTAATTCTGTCATTGGTACTCCCATTTTCATGATTGAATTCAATTAAACAAATAATTGGACCAATTAATTTGGTGATTGAATCCGTAAAAAAATTCTTCGACCGTGGGGTCAAAATAAATGCCGAGTATGATGCGGAAAATGTCCTAAAGAGACACTGTTGCCAGTATTTGTCTGGCTATTGCCCCCCAATTTGGACGCTTTTGTCCCCAAAAATCCCCAAATTCAACTAAAATACCTCACAAAAATCCCCATAAAATATGAGTTTGGTCACCATGTATTTATGAACGAAAATTTGGGTGGTCATATGTATTTGAACTATCCCTTTATTTCTAACATGCATTTGGGGGATATATTGTCCAAACCACTGATGAACACTAGTGTGGAGGCATCATTTAGACCCGAGTGATCACGAAATGACTTCACAATTGTAGAAAAATATCTTAGCCAAGCTGAGTAAAATATAAATTAGCACTTGAGCCGCATAATAAAATCTTGTGTCTGTTTCTAGTCCAAAAGCTTCATTTGTATGGCGTAGAAAAAAGAGGACCAAAGTTTTCTTTTCAAAATTGAAACGATTCGCTGCGCTTTTTATACCCTTCACCACTACTGTGGTACAGGGTATAATAAGTTTGTGCATTTGTATGTAACGCCAAGAAATAATTGTCATAGACCCATCTTTTAGTATACCGATCGGCTTAGGAATAAATTCTGAGTCGATTTAGCGATGTCCGTCTGTCTGTCTGTCTGCTCCGTCCGTCTGTCTGTATATGTAATTTTGTGCACAAAGTACAGGTCGCAGTTTAAGTTCGATCGTCCTCAAATTTGACATAACGTCTTTCTACGGGTAGAAGACAATCGCTATTGATTTTGGAAAAAATCGGTTCAGATTTAGATATAACTGCCATATATAGTTATCACCGATTTGATCATAATTCACGTATTTATGAACCATCTTTCTTCAAATTTTGTACATCTGAATGTTTTGTCAATCCCGTAAAAACTGCCAAATATCAGCTAAATCGGTTCAGATTTATATATCAGCTCCCATATATATCTTTCGTCTGATTTGGACTTATATGGCCCTAAAAGCGAGAATTTTGCCCTGATTTGCTTCAAATTTTGCACAACGAGTACGTTTGATAGTATCGTTAATTTTGCCAAATTTAGTTGAAATCGGTACAGATTTAGATATAGCTCCCATATATATCTTTCGACCGATTTGGACTTATATGGCTTCAAAAGCCAGAGTTTTGCCCTGATTTGATTAAAATTTTGTACAAGGAGTACGTTTAATAGTATCGTTAATTGTGCCAAATTTAGTTGAAATCGGTTCAGATTTAGATATAGCTCCCATATATATCTTTCGACCGATTTGGACTTATATGGCCCCAAAAGCCAGAGTTTTGTCCTGATTTGCTTCAAATTTTGCACAACAAGTACGTTTAATAGTATCGTTAAGTGTGCTTAATTTGGTTAAAATCGGTTCCGATTTAGATATAGGCTTCCATAATATATTTGCCATTCGCAGAGAAATTCACAAGATTGTAGGTAAGTCTAATATGCCCACATGGAGCAGATAAGCTGCTACTCTGATTTACGTGAAAATTTTGCAGAGGAAGTAGAATTGACTTGAAACTTTGCACAGGCAGTAGAATTAAGGTTCTGCATATGCGTGTTTATTTTGGTTGAAATAGCTTCAGATTTTGATATAAGCTCCCATATATATCTTCTCGCCCGTTTTTTCCGTCATATGAACCACAGAGGTACAAGTTGTTTATCCGATTTACGGTGAAATTTTGCACAGGGAGTAGATTCAGCATGATTGCACTCGGTTCAGATTTCGATATAGATTCGCATTATATATGTTTTTTCCTATTTTTGGCAAAAGTGGCCGAAATAACCTACATTTCCTTAATCAAATCGGCCACTGCTAAGTCGAAAACTTATCAATGACACAATTTTGCTACTACTCTATTATCACAACTATCGGACCGATAAATCATAAATACGCTTTTGGCGAAGTTGCCGTCAAAATTGGTTCATATTTAAATGTTTCGCTATATTTTTTTAGCTAACATTGTGTTCCACCTCAGCGCATTAGTCGACTTAAATGTAAAATCTATAAGTATTGCAGAACTCTGCACCAGATCTGCTCAGATATACAGAATATAGTGTGTATGGATTCATATAGCACCACACATACACGGGGTTTGGCGGATTTGGTATGGTATCGAAAATGTGGACTTACAAAGTGGTGAAGGGTATAATATAGTCGGCCCCGCTCGACTTTAGACTTTCCTTACTTGTTTTTACTAACAATTGTGTTCCACCTCAGCGCATTAGCCGACTTAAATGTAAAATCTATAAGTATTGCAGAACTCCAACACATTGGACGGATTTGATATGGTATCGGAAATGTGGATCTTACAAAGTGGTGAAGGGTATAATATAGTCGGCCCCGCCCGACTTTAGACTATCCTTACTTGTTTAATAATGTAAAATAAAAATTTCATGTAAACCAATATTGAAACCTGATTTATTATACTGAAGTGAAATCGAGAAAAAAATCCCCGCAAACATCCCGATATAAAAGGCAACCGCTCATATTGAAGCCCTGGGCAGCAAACATTTTGACCGCAATCCGTTTGGAGTGTTGCGCCCTGGCGGACTTGACAAACACTGTTAAATTATGTTAAACTTTTTGTTCATGTAGAAACTGACAGAGACAAGTATCTTATTAGAATATAGCTTTCGTTCTATGGATAGGGATGATAAATAACTGACAGTGCAGGCGAAACATTATGTTTTAGGTTGTTGCACTTAATTTGCATCATTTTCGATTTAATGGTTCTTATCCAAAATATGCTAACAATTTATATATTTTGTAAAAAACTATTGTACACGGTATTGTATAAGATAGCTAAATAAGTGAGATAAATATATAAAAAGTTTTTTTAAATATTAAGCAAAAGTTCTTATAACTATATTGCAAAAAATGTATTAGCAATAATCTACAGATGCTATAAAGAAAGCAATAATGGATAAACAATAAAAAATATGAAAAAAAATCATTTTTTACT
>PGFW01044480.1:9370-29697 GCA_003123925.1 Haematobia irritans | reverse complement strand
TAATGAAATCAATTAATTTTTTAATCAAGTAGTTTTATGCCCAATTAAAACGGTGATCGATACTATCATTATCGTGATTTCAATTATCACTTTCTGTGGAAATATAACAGTTATAAAATATGTTAAACATGTATGTTCCATCGTCTTCTTTGAACTTTTCTGTAATCAGCTGGGTTACAAAAATTACCAAAAATAAGTTGAATCAATATATATTTTTTACAATATTTTTATTTTTTTTTAATTTTTAAATAATATACATGAAAAATTTCAAGATTTTTAAGGGAATACTTATTTTATCCGGATATACATCCATCGCAGATATAATTGAACTTTCACCATAATTTTTTTTTTATTTATTTACGAAAATTTCTTTGAATATGGCGTTTTGAAACTTCAAAATTTTGAAAATTTTGCTGCAGGATGGCATGGAAATCGAACTATATCTCCCACAACTAAAGTCTTTAGATTTACATAAATAATTAGTTTCTCTAAGCAAAAACAGAAATGTGTGGGTCAGAAAGTTTAATTTAAAAATTTTTAATTTGTTTATAAATCATATATGTAAATTGGAAAATTGTCAAAAGACAATAGACGAAAAATAGATTAAACAAGGTTTACTTGAAGAATGATAATAGATCAGGTGAAATAAGCAAATGTACACATCTCTTCTTGTTTTATGTGCTGCCGAAAATGCGTTTTGCATACTTTCTTCAATACCGCAGCAACAACGCAAGACATATATCAATCAATCAATTCTATATGCAATACAAATTTAGCTTTCATTTCTTGTCTTATACCAATATTTTTAACGACTTTCCAATAATCTCTAGTGCTCCATAAGAGATAGCCCCCTCCGAACACAAACACCAACAACATTTCATTTAACAATTTTGTTTTTATGACCAAACATAAACAACATATTGCATTCTACTGTGATTGTAGCGTCAGCTGAAAGGTCTTCGTAGAAGCAATGGGACGACCGGGCCACCTCTCCGTATCCTGTCTACCATACACTGCTTTTGGAAGGCAGCTGTTACGATAACTATAAGCAGGCATCCCAAAAAAGAGAGAGATCTCTCCATAAGTAGCTCATTGACAATTATAAATCTGACAGTCGCTATGTTCGACCCAAAATAGAATGCGTATCGTAAATAAAGCAAATGGAAGCATTCGATACGCAAAGAAGAATTTTTTTTTGAATGCTGCTTTCACGTCCCCAGGCAATAAGTTTCTGTAATTTTGTGGTTAACTAGAATATGCGGTAATGGTCTCAAGCTCATGAGACGGCCAAAACATAACATAATGGGTCATTGCATACAGACGTTATCTCGTATCGCGTCTTACGACGTCTTATCTGTCAACACGTGCAAAAGGAAGTATATGTAATTGTTCTTTATCTAATTCTCGATCAATACGATCCATATAATGACGACATGCCCAAAGTATAATACGGAAGACGAGATACAATATTCAAACGTTGTACTTTACAAGCCAAGTTTATAAAAAAACAAAAGCAAACAAGTTGAGGTAGGTGGGATGTATATTTAAGGAAGACACATATAAAAATTAAGACAAATCGAAAAAGCTTCGTTTTGCGAGACGATCCGACCAATGAAAAATTGGTTTTTATTTTATTCCTAATTTTTGGTAAATAATGTTATTTTTATTTCTTGAGTATTTGAATACAATATTCCATTTTAAAAAAGAAATATTTAAGTGAAACACCATTTTATATGGAGAGGCCTAATTAGCCATCGGTTTAAACGAACCTCAAAGCGAAGCGGCGCGAAGACCCGGATTTGAAAAAAAAATATTTGTATAGATTTTTTACAAAGTTGACTTTCCTAATGCTAATGATCCCAAATCACGTGGTTTCTCATTACCCTGGTTCACCATCCGAGTTGAGGATTGTTTAAGCTTGACAGTTACCGGGAAAACTAGCAATTCGCCATTTACTTTAAATTCTAAATATCCATGGCAATAACGTTCTTGTTAACGTATATAATTACGTATGACGCGGAAGAAAAAAAAAATTAGAAATTATTTTCTCATCCAACCGTTCTTCAAAAGCGGTTTTGCTTTATTCGTTTTTTCCATAATGAATTTTATTTCAATAATAAATAAAGTGTAATGTTTAGTCAAAGGATATTCCAATAAAGCTGAGTACTATGTTAGTTTTCAAGTCTGAAACCAGCTTATTTTCAAACGGTTACTTTTTTAAAATTAATTTAAGTTCCAGAAATAAATAAAATGATTCGCAAATATAGTTCCGTTGTATATTTTCCCATTCTTTTTGACAGACTTGATAATAATATACATCGTCCTTCCAATCATTATATTTTTGTAACTTTTAATTTAGTGTTTTGGTGAAAAAACCGAAGCATTAGTACTCACTCTTAAAAGGTGAAGCACTATGTTCGTAATTTGTTTCACCAAAAACACTATGCCACCTTGCTAAACTAAAATTTCCGCTACCCCATAAAAAATCAATATTTTGGTATTTTGAGGCGTTATTAATGCGATTGTTTACATTTTGCTCACACAACAGATAAAAATAGTGTTAGGAAAATTGTTTCCAAATTAAAATTATTAATTGAGTTTTAAAAATATTCAATTAAAACTTTGATCTGAATCAACAAATTTTTTATTGAAATGAAAAATCAATCACACAAATTAATAGTATCTAATTAATTTTTTAATTGGATCAAGTTAAATTTTTTAAATTGACTGCCATTAATTTTTTTTTAAGTTGGTACATCATCATTTCATGTGATGAAAGACATTTATCAAAAATTAAAAAATTAATCTGGAAACAATTAAAATTTTCGTGATTGACAATACAGAAATCTTTTTTTGTGCGATAAGAAATTAATGGCAAAAACTTTATTATTATGGCACACAACAGGAATTTTTTCGCAGCTGCAATACCGAGCTCTTAACGCTAGATAACTTAGCCAGCACTATATTCTGGTCATGAGAAAACTTTCGGCAGAGGGATGCATCATTTTATTTTCTGCTAGGAGTTTCTGCGCCTTAATCGCGCCAGATATAAATACTGGTATTCCAATTACATATATCTTTAAATGGAGGAAAATGCAAATAAATCGATAATAACGGCCGAACGCAATTTCATTAGCCAAAAGGAGATTACGCATTTTTTAAGGGCAGCGGAAATGTCAAATAGGTTTGCAGCATACTTTCATATGAAAAAATCTCGACAGTGTCTAAATAGTTAATGACTACTGCCCAAAAATCTACATTAAGACATTCATGTCCAGGAAATCTTCTTATGGAAGAACAAATATAAACAAACGGGTAACACTGTTCAACATAAAATTTTCACTTGCAATGCATTTCTTTAATGGATTAAAAAATTAATCGCTGGAGAGCAAATTTCTCTTTCCCCGTAAGTGGACAATATTGGATTTTAATAACTTATTCAGTCGACTTCGACTAACATTAAATGCTTTTTTGGATTATGAGTTGGGTTAGCAATTTATCATTTAACTCGAATGGCCGAGTTGGTTTTCTAAATATAAGGCGCATTAGAGCCATTTACCGTAGTTTAAAATACCGCTATTACAAAATAATCTGAAGAAATTGGAGAAAATTTTTTGCAATATATTTTTTTAATAATAATAAACCATTTAAATAAAACTATACTATATTTTAGAGGTTTAGAACATAAAATTATGTATTTATTGATAAATTTAATTATAATAATAATACAATATTAACTAAATTATGCAATTCATAAGTATGTTTTGCTGTCATTTTGTGTTTTTAATATGAATATTGAATGTATATAATGAATTATGGCAACCGTATGAATTTTATATCGCTCTTTTATAGTTAAGAACTAGCATAAGTATTATAAACAATAATGTTATATAAATATGTATGTGATATTATAATTATTTGTATATCTCAATTACGATTTAATCTGTTTTATTTTAAATGACACTTATGATTATTTCAACATTCGGCATAATAATTTGTACTATTTTAAGTAATATATAAATTTTGTATATATAAATTGTATTTAATATTACGAAAAAATGTTCGCTTATATTGTAATTTTATAGCAAAAATGCAGCGGGTAATTTTTGCTTAAGGTTATATATTGTATAAATAGTATGATTTATTGCATTTTTGTCTGAATATTTGTTGTCGAGAATCTTTGGTATTCTTTTTTTCTATGAATATATTTTATGTCTTTTACGTTTTTTTATAAATATGATGTAAAAAAAGTTTACGAAGTTGTCAAATACGTGGCAACTTTTTTGGAAATTATTATTTGTATTCAGCTTATTTATATTCGACCATGCATTCCTTTCACTATTTATACTACATTAACTCAAGTTTTTCATACTTGTATACTTTTGTAAATGAAATATTTTTTTTCAATCATATATTACTTTTTTTTTGAGATTTTTTTCTAATAATTTTTGAAAAAAATAATTTCATAAGAAATTAATGAGAATTTAATTTTTTGTTTAGTTTTTTAAATTTAATTCTTGTAGAATTTTACTTACGGAAACATAATTTAGATAACTTGTTTGCTGTGTGTAAAGAAATACAAAAATTATATTCTTTCGTTTTCTTAAATTTTTTTTACTTTACATAAAATTTTTTTTTTTAAGATATTTTTCGTAGGTGTTATAATTTTTGTATTTAATTTTTTCCAATAATCAAAAAAAGGAACAAAATTAAAATATATAATATTGCTTTATTTCAAAACTGTTTAAATAAATTCATAAATTATAAAAAATAGAGAATGTTGAACGAAACAAAGGAATTTTATAAATAGAAGAAAGTAAAAACTCCGAGTAAATAAAATCGTCCATTCAGAATTTTTTGGCAAATACATAACTCGGAAAAATGGATCGGTAGGCGATTCAACCTAAAACATAAATCAAGTCAAAAAAAAAGTTATCGGCAAAATCTGTGTTCCGAATGCTTTAGAAATTTAACAATGTTTAACATTGTCTACACAGATGATATTTTTTTTAAAAAATTCCATACGGGCAAATGGTATTTATACAAATAAGGATAACGATTTTAACAATTACGGCAAGTTAACGTTGGCAATTCTATCTAATTACAACCCTTACACCATTCGAATTTCGATAAATCGATGTCTCTGACATTTAGGATAAGTTTAAACCAAAAGTAAATTTCATCAATTTTTGTTTTTCAACACGTAATAAAAGTTATAAAAAGAAATTAACTTGTATTAAATCAGGCGAAATAAAGAAAGCTTTCAAAAAACATTAATTATAAAACAAAAAAGATAAATAAGACAATGCGATGGGTTTTGAGTACTTACAGAACTAAAAATAATATTCAAAATGAACTATGAATAATGAAAAATAGTTCTATCATAACTATTCAAATGATAAAAAATAAAAACATAATTTTTATAAAACATTTTTTTTTCTTTTTTACAAAAATTTATTTCTTCTCGTTATGTTTTACTTGTATTGGTATTGTATGCAAATAATTATTCAGATGGTGTTTAATTGCAGTTTCTTATTTCTTTTAGTTTTGTCACTTTTTGTTTATTAGCGTTGTTTTATATCGCTAAAAAAACTATTGTTACAATATTTTTTGTCTCTTAATGAAGAAGGTTTAGTTATTGCTTCTTCTTTAAAAGATATTTTATTTAAAAAATTGCTTTTGCAAATTGTATTTTAAGAAGGAATAAACTTGAAAACATCATCCAATTTGCGATTGGTATTTTTGGCCCCTATCACCACTTTGGTCAAAGTTGTGTATAAATTAGAAATAATCCCAGTATATTTAAGAAGTAACTCAACTGGTGATTATGCCATATTATATAACAATTCATATGAAAAGTCGATATACAAGTCATTTGCACCATTGTTGGACATCTAGTAAAAATGTGTGAATGCAAGTTACTAGTGTTTGTAGCAAGTGTAACTTGAACAAATGCAGAAAAAAATTATTTGATTGATTTTCTAAAAAACTCCAAAATTTGATGATTCTATTTATCATTTATTTAATTATAATCACAAATTATACTAATAATTTTTTATATTTTATATATTTGTTACACAATATTCCCAATAGTTTGGATAAATTTTAAACAATAGCCAAAAAAGTGAAATACAATTTTAAATTTGCTTACAGCGACGCACGCTAAACGCAAAAGTCGATATTTCTTCATTTTTACTAATTTTTCTAATTTTCGCAATTTGAAGGAATGAATCTGATTGGCGTAGCGTTTAGGTTTATTGTGGCAGCCCGATGTATCAGGCCGGCACATTAGACTAATCAGATCTCTATTGTGATGCAGCAGTGGTGGAACTTCTCTTTTATCACTGAGTGGCTGGGCCCGATTCCATGTTAAGCTCAATGACAAGGAACCTGCCTTTTTAATAGCCGAAGTCCGAAACGGCGCATTTCCACATTCCAGTCGAAACCACTTAGAGTAACCCTCATAAAAATGTCACGCACATTATTGAGAGGTGGGATATCCACCGCTGAAAAAACTTTTTAGGTGTCGGTCGTAGGCAGGAATCGAAACCACGGACCTAGTGTATGGTAGCTGCCGGCATAGCTTATCCATGATGGCGTAAGGTATTCAACCGTGGATAAACTCAACCATTTCATTTAACTATAGCTTAGGTCCTTATATGCGGATGGAATTACTTATCTTCTATCAATGAGTATTTTACCCGATATTAATTTGCACACACCATTTAACACATAGCCGATATCCGAGCGGACGTTTCACACTTTGGAAAAGTTTTGAAATACCTGAAAATGTCACCAAGAAATGACTGAGACGCGGTTAAACCCTGCCCGAAAACTTGTCCCTCATCTTCGAAACGAAAACTCGTATAAGACATCATATTAATCGCATATTTGAAAATATATCAGGTAGGCATTATTGAAGAACAGCCTGAGCTGCTTAGAAACCAAAGTGCCTTCTGCATTAAGGTTAGACATCTAACAAATGCGCCGGCCAGTGGAAATTTGGCATTAAAAAAATTTTTTTATATTTTCGGTAACACTAATAATTTATTACATGTCAATGATAGGATAAATTGGTAAAAGAATGTCGATGCTGAGAGCATAATAGTCTTTGGTGGTCAAATTCGGAATCTAAAAAAAAATATTATTAAGCCATTCGCACCACGCGCGGACTCAAAATGCCTAACATCCAAGTCGACAACAATCAAGTAATCGTTCCTTGTCCTTCTCTCATATCCGCCCCTATTCACCGCGCACGTTTGATTTTTATGATGAGGGAACCTCCTTATGGCCTTATAGAATTTATATAAGCCTATAATTTCCAAAAAATTCGCCAATTATATTATTATGTTAAATTTAATTTTAATCAAATTTCAAATTGAAATCAAAATAACAATTACCAAAAATAGTTTCAAGCAGTCAAATTTTGTTGAGCTGAAAAATTGAACTTTGTCGTAATAATACTTACATTGGGCCTATGCCTCAAATCTCACTTTTTTTCACAGAATTTTGACGCTTCAATTATACGAAAAAAATCTCACATCATCGACTGCGGCTAGAATAACAATCCGCTGCACTAAAATCGGACATAATCTTTCGCTTTTTAAAATAGTATTTATATTCCCCCAATATATAATTAATATCGAATATAATTTCAAATTTTTTGATTTTGTTGATACTGCAAAAACAATAATTAAGTAAAAGAAATTAATTGATCAAACTAAAAAATTCTTAGGCCACACTTTTGATGCCTGAAAGCTTTTGTTTTCAACAATGAATAATGGGGATTCCTGAATTAGTGGTGGAAAGACCACCAATATTGTTGCATAAAACAATATTTATTTGGCAACCTTTAAATTCATTCAATTATTTTTTTTTTTATCAATCTTAATTGTATTTGTCGACTAATCACAATCAACTGAATGGTCGAAGTGAGCTTGAAAATATCTTTAAAAATGAGTGTTTGAGTCATCTAAATCCTTTTATTGGAATATCGGATTCAAACTATGAATTTTTAAAAATTTAATATCAAAATTCTTCGTTTGAGAATTTATTAATGTTTTCATTGATTGCATTTAAAGTGATAGCAAAGATCCATAAAATTTTTCAATTGAATATTATTTATTTTTTTTAAATTGCAAACGTTTTTTAAATTCATTTAAGTTTCTATATGAATTTCTCTGCATTTCCAAATTTTTATATCAGAATTGAAGAAACATCATTGATTCAAATGTTATAAATTAATTTTCCTATTCTAAATGAAATTATTTATTTTTTTTTCTAATTTATTAATTCTACAAAAAAGGGCGAAGAAAATTGAATATTTTGTTTAATTGTACTTAATTTTTTTGCAAAATTTAAATTAGAATCAAAAATAGTTTTTTAAATTGGAGATTGTATGTGTTGGCGTGTAATTTGAAAAAGCAATTATTTTCTTTCATTAAAAAAAAAAAATAATTGAATCAAATTAAATTTTCAATCGAATATCTTCTTTGATTTATACTCTTAGTCAATCGGAAAGTTAAGTTCATTGAAAAAAAAAATCAATAAATTTTTATGAAATTGATTCAATTAAATAAAGTGTTGGTGTGTGTAAAGGATATAGGGGTAAACCTTTGCTTGCTTCAATCCTTTAATGAAAATTTCGGTTGAATATTTTCGGTGTAAAAATTTCGTTTCCATTTGAATTTTCCTTTTTTTGAGGAGTCGTGCAATCACGAAAAGTGATTACTCATCGTCTATTAAAAATTTGGTGTATTTAAATTTGAAACACAATATTTGATATTTTTTGTATTTTTTTGTTTTATTTCCAATAAAAACCAAATAGTATTTTCATGCTTGAGATTCAAATTAAAAATTTTAATTGAAAGAATTTCAGGAGATATATTTATATGTATGTGTAGAAGGGGCAAAGCATTGCTAAACAAGCTACGAAATAATAAATGAAGCAAGCCTTATCATTATTTTTGTAATTTTCTTTGTGAAATACTCCTTCCAGATGAATTATAAAACGATTTGTTTAATGTTTGTTATTAATTAAGTTATGTTCAATGCGTTTATTATATTACGTTTTTTTTATATAATAAAATATTGATTTTAAAGGTTTCAGTTTTTTGATGTTTCCGTTTAATGATTATGATAAAGTCTTTATATGTTGTGTTTTATTATAAGATGGTTTAATTACACAGTAGAAGTAGGATTATAAAGGAGGATCTCAACTTATAAACAAAAAAATTCAACAAAAGTTTTGGTGTTTCTCTTTTGTGCAATATACCGTTAGCACATTTGCTGGCTTAGAGAGAATCATAATCAAATTTCCTAAACTACAACATTTTCTTTCACCAGGGATTCTTGTAAGAAATCGTTTCGATTATTTAAATAAACGATGTAAAATCTACTGTGGGGTGGTTTTTTATTAAAATATACGTTTTTGTTTTTAATGCAAAATTTTATTTTCCGTGAACCTTAATGGAATAATGCCTGCGTGGTACCCGTCATGCAATTATTAACCATTATTATCTGGCTAGCTCAAAAGTATTTGCAATAATAGAATTTGTTTTTGTAAATTTATTTACTATTTTGTTGTTGTTGTTTTCTAGTAATATTTTAAATAGTACATTTTTTATTAATGCTAACCTTAGAATTAATGGTACATTAAGGATTAACTAATTTTTATCATTACTATTCATTATTCTTAGAATTATTAAACGAACTTAGGGATGAATAGTAGCAGTAGTAGTATTACTAAAATATACTAAGCATATTTCTTATGTTGAAGGGAGTGTATGGTAGTTCTTTTGTTGAAATAACAAGATTTTGTATTCATATTATTGTTTTCTGGTGTTACCTGCTGCTGGCTATTGGATTCTTTTTTTGGAAGTATTCATAAATTTAACTAATTTCTATTTGGGAAATAGTTTCCGTTTAGTGGTGGTTCCCTATTGTTGGACAGCATCATCATTGTAGTCGCTTTTGTTTTTGTTGTTGTCGTATACATGGGAAAAAATTCACTTTTTCGCATTGCTTGATCTGTGATAATTTGTTGTTGTTGTGTTCTATATCATTACTTGCATTATTCGGTGATAAACTTTTTTTTAAACTTATATTAATTTTAAAATGTTTCAACCAAACAATTCATCATCAATCCATCTTTTAGAAGCATTTATTAGATGAAATTTTTGTTTGAGATTTCTGCAATTTTATGAATTTCTGCAATTTCATTATGTGGCGTTTGAAAATTTCTTCAAAACATATCTTTCATAAAGTTATATACATAGTTAATTCATCTCTGGATGGTATATCCCTCTGGTTCATTGGTATTAGTAAGTAGTAGTAAGCAGTAGCTGTGCTGTATTGAGAAGATGGTGGCGGCGGTGACATTAGACTCTGTAAAGCTCTCACTCATCCATTTCAAAATCGAAATCAAACTATAATCTTATTCCTCGATCTACTACTAATTCATCTTCTGGGGAAATTTCCAAACAAAATCTTTTGGTGATCCTTGCTTTGCAAGTTGTTGTTGTTGTCTTTGTCTAAAAATAAGGAATTCATTTTCGTCCTTTGTACAGCCACAGTTTTGCCTGCTGCTGCCTGTTCGTTGTTTGGAAGCGAAAGGCCGCGAAAATACAAAGACAGTTTTCTTAGGCCAAACAATAACGACGGGGCGACATTGTTAACCGCTGTTCGTTGTTATTGAATCCTCCTGCACCTGAAACCTGTGGTTTGTGGCATGTGTAATTGTATTGTGCCGCCCTCGGCATTTTGATGAATTTGTTTGAATGAACTTTGAATATTGGCGGGGGTGTAAATATTCTGTGTTTACAACCCGATGACGTCCGTCGAAAACCCGATGGACTACCTCCCACCGATGTGGATGCTGATACACCAAGAATGATTTTGTGGAAACTGTTTTGGTTTAGTGTCAAGGCAGTGCCTCCACCCCTCCACCAATTGTCCAAGATCTTACCTGTGCCACCTTTTAATTGAAAGGAATGGTCTAAGTGTCTGCCAAAGTTTTTTTCCTTTGGGCCACAACAATGTTGTTTCAGGTTGTGAGGGCAAAGGAACATCATTTTTTTTTTTATTTTATTTTTTTTTTTTTTTTTGGTTTTTGTCCACCAGCAGTACCGTAGCCGGATTGCGTCTGCACTAACACCGTATGCTGCTCCCCCATTACTGTCGTAAATAGGTGATCGCCCTCCAATGGCGTAATTGCTTCCGCACAATGGTTTTCAAGATTTTTGTCGTGAACGTGTTAACCGCACTGGTCCTTGTTCCAACTTTTTTCGGTTTCACCTTTTTTAAACTGCTGGCATCTGTATACGCTTCTACCTACCCTTGGGTGTTGCCTTTATGGCATAAGCTTGTAAGAAATTGGCTGTAAATGGCGGGTGTTTGGTTGAATTTCCCTTCGGCAATGAACGCTTTGGCTAATGCAATTTACTGCACTTTCTTGTTCCGATATCAGTCGAATGAAGATGACAAACTAACTAAACTTCTTCGGAAACATGAATCTTCGTTTATGATCTCTCTGCTGCGCAGATTCAACTATCCCAATTCCTCTATGCTGGAGCACACACGACCTGTTGCTGTCCGGTGCCAATTCATCATTCAACAAGTAATGAAAAAATTCTCCACAATCATCATCCAGCACGCAGTAATATTTGCCGGTAATGCTCAATAAGCCTCACGTGGAATGTAAGTGGCGGTTCATCTGTCTCATCGTCACAGCGCTGAAGTTGGCGGTGCTGTCGCCACTGAATATAACTGTCGTTTTTATTGCAATTTGCAATTCACTCTTTCGAGAGCATGGTGCGCAAGCGCGTCTTTCTTTGAAACAATTGATCCTTCATGTCGTTTAGTTCTTTAATATTCTGTTGCTCAAGCAGGATCGAGCTTTTTGATGCGGCTTGCATTGGTGGCGGCCAGCAATTAGCTGGCAGCCGCAACAGCTGGCACTGGCCACCTGCCTGCCTGCAATTTAGTAGAGTCCATAAGGTTCTGGTGACATTGAAGCCAGGCCTCCATCAGATGAATCGCTGATTTGTTTGTGGCATTAGCCACATTAATCTGTCAATTTTCGTTTCTTGATGGCTTATTGGCTCGAATTATTTTCTGGCATATCTTCATTTTCATATTGTAGTAAGCAGCCTACTGCTACCTACTAAGAAGCTTCATGTTGCCCTAACTGCCGTTTAAGTTGGCTTGTTTTGCGCCAATAATTGTGTTTTTCTGAGTTTCCAAAATCGCAAAAATGTATTGTGAAGTTTTGTTGGTAATAATACGCGGCGCTAAAATTAGAAACATTAGAGAGTATACGGAATTAGATATTCATAATAAAACTGCTCTTAAATTGTGGGAAACTACAAACATATACATCTATAATTACAGAACTAGGTTAATATTGAAACTTTTGAATGAGCGTCTAAGAATGTCCAAAGACCTCAAATAAAATCAATAGAGCAGTACAAAAAAAAAAAAATCGGATGAAGATATGAAAATTGGTAGAAAAACGGTTCCAAAAAAAACACCCATACCAAAAAAAAAACTCGAGATCCATAGCTTTAATTTAAGTTATAATACAATATTTACTAACCAATATATTCATATCGTTTTCTCAATTTATTTTCAAATTGGTGTACAACTTTTTTTTTTTTTTAAACTACTGTATACAGTAGTAAAACGAGAAATATAAAGCACATCTCATATAAGAAAATTATGCATAATAAGAAAGTCATTAAAACACCCACTTTTCTTTTGAAAAAAATAATTGGCCTATAAGAAAAAAAAGCAATAAGATATAAGAAACAAACATTGTGTATTTACTTGAGTTTCTTAATATCCGTTAATCGCATAGTAATGCTTATAAGAAATTTTTTCCTAAAATATGCAAAAGTTTATTAATGCGCCATTGCAAGACCGCCAATAGTCTGTGTCGAACATATCCCATATATTGGCCACATTAATAACGTTTAAGTCTGAAGGCATAAATCGGTATGCTGCATGTTTATGGGATCGATAACACATATTACCGATTATTAGTCATCAACGAATTGTATCGATTGGAGACACTGTAAAGGGCACCTTGTTGGCATAAAATTAAAACAACTTTGATTTTTTTTCTAGGTTGGGTGGTACAGAATCTATTGAGTGTAAGGGAGATTTTCGACAAACAATTATCAAAGACAAAATTTTATTTTTACAATTTAAAAACAGGCATTTCTGCAACGAAATTAAATGATGATCGCCAATTCTGGTTGAAAAAATTAAAGAAATAATAAATCTAAACCAGTAGTTGTGGCAAAAACGTGGAAAAATTCCACTTCAATCAATGGGAATAACCAAGGCGACAAGTATTTTTTGAAATTCACTACCAAGTAATTTTAATATATTAAATGTGGAATTACTTCAGGAATCCATTGTTTTGACACATATACCAAAGTTTTTTTTTATTATTTTCTTCCATTTTTTCAGTAAAAAAATGGTTATTCACCCATACAAATCTTTCGTACAACTTCATTGTTGTTTATGCTCTTTATTTTTTCATGTTGTCATCACATTTGTTCGTGCAGTGTAAGGGCAAAACTGTGAAACGAACACACAACAAATAGATCGAACCCCTTCTGTCGGAGTGTTTTATCCGACCGTTCTAAAGGTCCGTTTTAGATTGCTTTACAAACACAGACCATTCCGTCCGGTAAAAACTTTTATGCCCCATATTTATAAGATAATATTACTGACAAGTTTTATCAAAGAAATTTGTATACGCAATAGTAGAGTTTAAAAGTTTATTTAACTCATCTATGAATATGGGAGTGAACTCCTGTAGGAATGGCTATAAGAAAAAAACGCAATATATAGAAAAAATTGCTTAGATTTTCTAGGACTGTTTTTAATAATCCGTTACCCACTGTAATACAGAAACTCAAATTGCAAAAAAGGGATATGAGCACAATCTCATATAGAAAAATAATGCCTATAAGAAATTAATAAAAAAAATCAATACTTGTTTTTTCTTAAGAAGCAATTGATTGTCTATAAGGAAAAAAGAGGGCATCTAAGAAACAAAAAGTGTGTTTTCCCAGGAGTTTATCTTATATCCGTTAACCTAACTGTATTTGGCATCAAATTATGAAAATGGTTATTTATACCTTCTTAGAAGAATTGAAAGAAACCCAAAATTCTCTTAAGTGAGATGATGCCCGTTACCTAACTTGCATATGCATAATTGATGTTTCTGTTGATGAAAAATTTGCTTAGAAAAAGGCCTTCAAAAGTTAATACGTGAAGCAAAATCATTCTACTTATCAAAAAACAACACTACAAATTTTCTAATTGAGAGAAAAATGTATGTATTAACAAACTCATTCTACAAGTTCAACTCATTCAAACTTTGTCTTTGATAGAACTCTTTTGGCATAATGTAGACCTGTGTTTAATGTCCATTAATAACATGAATAAGCGAAACAATCTGGCAAATGGATGAGTTTTATTTAGAAAACACACCCGCGGCTGTGTTTTGATCAAATGACAAAATTAAAATCTCATACACACGACAACAACCAGCTACATACCCAAGTAAAGTGATCAAAACAAAAACACAAAAAGTTGAAATATTCCCGGCATATAAGAAACAACAACACTAGACGTACAAACTATGCCATCATAAATAATAAACTCGATATCAAAACATTGGCTGTTTGGTAGTGGACAACGAATGTGTGTGAATTTGACGAAATGGAAACACCGCAAATCGCCATATGTTTTAAGGCGGCTTTTATGTTTATGCCTTTTTGCCTCTTTTAAATCGTTTTTTTTTTCTGTAAAAACAATTCATTCAATTTTCGTTTTTGTAGTGACTGTACTTTTTATGGTAGTGGCGGCCGTCCGGCGAGATTCCCTACAAGCTCTCTCATCTCTCTACGTACTCAACAACTCTTGTCCTATTACGATTAGCCGTGGTTATTTTAACAAATAATTCGCCGCAACCTATGGTCAGATGAAATAACGGTTTCAAATTCCGACATTCCGTACAAACCAGCTGGTTAAGTTTTGGCAATGTGAAAGCAATGAAAATAAGAAATAATTCAACTCCATACAAGAAAACAACACAAACAGAAACACATGTTTTTTATTTGGTTTTCGTTTGAATTAAAGCGGACGAAGACCGAGAGAGTAAATTATTTTGAGAGAGAAAACGGAAAATATTAAAGTAACAAAGTGTGAGAGAAGCTGTAAAATAGAACGCAATAACATTCGTTGAAGCGACCAATCTCTTTTTCCTTTAACATTAGGGGCGCACCTTATTATGTTCAACTTGTTTTCAATTACATAGCCATAGACAATGCTTGCCAATTCATACTGAGCAAAAGAGTGGGTGAAGTGAAGGCACAATGTGGGTGTGTGTGTAATGAGAGAACCGAAATTCTTCCACAAATTCCACAAAATGCATTTAACAAAGGCAATTTGTATATCTGTTTTTAACATGCCAAAAGGTTACTTTTATAAATATAATGGGAATGAAAGAGCAAAAAATACGCACAGCAGCTGTAAACACTGATATTAAAACGTTTGCCTTCTATCCAATGTTGGATATTTCGTTGACTACAGAAGTAACAAAATTTGAAAACAAAAAAATAATAACAAGATAGAATAAATATTTTATTACTTCTTATTTTAAACATCGGACATTTAAGGCTAGTATACGTTTTCGCAGCGAAAATACTTTTATAACAGCGCATGTAGATATTAAAAAAACAACTCAGCATGCAATTTCTACAGAAAAACCTTTTTACAATATTGAGATTTCTTTCGTAGGGAATTTTTTTTTCTCTGCGTTCTAATTTTTTGGATGGTTTTTGTACCTATATTGGCTTTTTTGCGAAAGAGGATCGGCAGAAAATTCTGAAAGACACATTTATCCTGCTGCATTTTTTTGAAAATCTCAAATCGGTTATATGATTTTCAAGAAATCGGTCTAAGTCTTCGTTAACCATTTAATCCGGTGAGGGTGAAATTTTTTACGTAATTTGCGAACGTAGTGGTAAATTTTACCCGCCTCTTTTACATTAATATTTTTTCTGTAAAAAAATGGTTTTTTTGTGTATCATTATTATATTTTGTTATTAGTAAACATTGTATTAAACGAAAATAAAAACAATATTTTCGAAATATTAATATGTTCTTTCAATGATTAACATATACTTTATTTTCACACTCTTTTTTAAAATATATGTAAACGAGTGTTGCGAGATGGTAAAATTTTACCACACGTAACCCAGTTAAAAGGTTATGAATATAAACCTAAACATATGGATGAAACGCCCTCAATAGGATTCATAGAATATTAAAAAAATTCGGGCTCGTGATCACTTATAACAATATTACATTTCGCGTTCCTTCATGCATTAAACAAAAATGACTCCTTATCCGATATGTCCTAGAGTATAAATTTCATTTCAAATTGAATGACACATTCCATCTCCTATCAGTGTTACGTTGCCAATTGAGTGCCAAATTCGCCGCACATTTTTCAAAACGGTAATACATTTGAGCCATTTTTGTTCACGCTTTTTGCCATACTGTGTCATTTTTTCAAAGTGTATCTAATTTAATTCAAGTTGAACTTGTGCGAATGTTATATTTTTTGAGAAAAATTTTCCCGGTCTTTACAATAATGATTTCAGTGGCACAGCGGTAAGCCGTCAAAAGTATGCCGATAGAAAATTATTCTTAGAATAGATAAACATAGTTGGATGCTCCCGACTGAATGTTAATTCACCGAAGTGCTTTCCACATGAAATGGCGATAAAGATACATTGTCCAGGTTAATATGAGGATTCTAAAACTGAATTAAGTAAATTTCAGAAACTTCTATAATAAAAACCTCTATTAAATGGGCTTTTTGTGTGCAACTTTTAGAAATTAACAGTGCTTTCCTATTAGAAATCCACTATTCAGTATACTTAAATTTTATTCAATCCAAGTTTTTTCGTCAACCCTTTTCATCAATACACGGCAGTTTTTATTGTGGTCGCTAATGCAACACTGAATTTGGTGACATTAATCTGGCAACACTGTCCCCACACGGTGAAAATGAAATCCAAAATGTATTTGCAAAATAATCTTTAATTTTACAAGTCGGTCTAAGATTTTAAGATGAAGTTTATAAGACTAAAAATATATAGTATTTTTTTAAATTTACATGATGGCGACAGAGGCCCATTAGATTCATGTATGTTAATGACGAATGTAATGCATGCAGCACCACAAACACCCAAATGCCTTAAATCGGCAGCTTGCTAGTAAAACAATCACAAACAAAACTGCATATTTCTTCGTCTCCTTGGATGCATATTACAAACGATCGTATATTTTTATAATCAAAACAGGCCAAGGCAGCTGTTTTTTTATATTAAAAGAAAAAACAAACAACAAAATTCTCCGTTCTTTTTTGAATTTAACTCATCTAGTATATTTAAACAGCTGTTTTTGTTTCTAATATTTATCACAAAACTGTGGGGCGTTTTTTGGCGGGCATTGGTGTGAAATCATTATAACACACACCAAACCTCACACACCCCGTATAATACATAATACATATGTCGATAGCGTACACGTAAATAGAAATGATTGCCACAGATATGATTGTGCCAATCATGATGAATTTTACGATGATAAGAACAACAAAATCTATAAAACAACAAGTGAACAAAGGGGAAGAGAAGGAAGTATGTTTAAAATATAACCCAGTAAAGCAGCTGTTGTCGTCTACCTTGTACGCAAAGGAAGAGAATCACTCATTGCAACGTATTTGAAATTTCCATCAAGTGAAAAAGTACGGTAGGCATTGTGCAAATCAAATAAGAATTTCAAATTTCAAACAAGAAAGCCCAGCGCCAATTTCAGATGAATACTGCGTTGACAGCTACGGCTGAGTCATAGTAGTTATCCTTTGAAACGATTAAATAGTATTTCAACTCAATCTCAAACATCTAAATTAGCCTGTATCAATGGTATAAAGTAGGGTCGTGTTTTCGATCACTAATTTTGAGTGTTTCAAAGCTTCTCTAAGTGGTTTCACAGAAATATGAAACGCCGTTCGGACTCGGCTATAAAAAGGAGGTCTCTTATCATTGAGCTTACCGTGGAATCGGGCAGCACACAATGATAAGAGAGATGTTCACCACTGTGGTGTCACAATGGACTAAATAGTCTAAGTGAGCCTGAACAAACTGATGGACTGATGGATGGCGTTGGAGAAAATTGGTAGACAGCGTCTAGAATTGGCGGCGCAACTGGACGGCGATTGTAAAATTTGTTTTGTTATAGTTGGCTTTTACACAGAAAGAAAAAAATATCACCAAAAGGTTTCCAATTAAAAAGTTGATTGAATTTAAAAAATGGTTGAATTAATAAATTAATTGATACAATTGAATTTTTAATCAATATAGAAACATTAAGTTAATCAATTAATTTTTTAATCAAAATCGGAAGACTGTCACACACAAAATTTTTATTTCTGATTCAATCACTAAATTAATTGATCCAATCTTCAACCACAGAAAATTAATTGAAAGTCACTTAAAAATTAATTTAAAGTCAATTAAAAAATTAATTGATTCAATTAAAAAATTATTCTGTTTTAATTAAAAATTTGTTGAACAATTTAAATTTTTAATTGAAATATGTTTTAAAACTCAATTAAGACTTTAATTGAAAAAATTTTCGTGAAATTTTTTTCTGTGTCAGTTTAAAAAAAAAACAATGATGGAAATTTTTTTAATTAAAAATTTATTTCAAACAACCAATATTTATTTAAACTAAAAACACTAACCCCCATTTTCATGAAGCTCCGTTAGTGGTACGTTAGCTAATGAACTTTTAAACCGTAATTTGGACATAAATGTCATCTTAGCTATATATTCCATATGCCAGTTAGGAACTTGACTGTTACAATTTTTCAATTAAAATAAACCAGAGAGAAGATATATCCATTTTACTTTCTGTTAACTGGGAGTTAAAGTCTAACGGAGCTACATGAAAATGGCCGTAAGTCGGTTAAGAAAGTAAATGAAAATAGTTATGTTCTTAATTACAAAAATTAAATGGGTTTTGCCATCAAATCAACATCAATAAAATTTTTAATTGCATCAATTAAAAAATTAATTGAAATTTGCTAATGAAATCAATTAATTTTTTAATCAAGTAGTTTTATGCCCAATTAAAACGGTGATCGATACTATCATTATCGTGATTTCAATTATCACTTTCTGTGAAAATATACAGTTATAAAATATGTTAACATGTATTGATGTTTTTGAATTTGTAATCAGTGTTACAATTACCATAGTGAATCAATATAATTTTTACAATATTTATTTAATTTTTAAATAATTACATGAAAAATTTCAAGATTTTAAGGGAATACTTATTTTATCCGGATATACATCCATCGGCAGATATAATTGAATTTCACATATTTTTTTTTTATTTATTTACGAATTTCTTGAAATTGGCGTTTTTGAAAACTTCAAAATTTATGAAAATTTGCTCGGGCAGGATGGCATGGAAATGAACTATATCTCCCACAACTAAAGTCTTTAGATTTACATAAATAATTGTTTCTCTAAGCAAAAACAGAAATGTGGGGTCAGAAAGTTTAATTTAAAAATTTTAATTAGTTTATAAATCATAATATATTGGAAAATTGTCAAAAAACAATAGACAAAAATAGATTAAACAAGTTTACTTGAAGATGATAATAGATCAGGTGAAATAAGCAAATGTACACATCTCTTCTTGTTTTATGTGCTGCCGAAATGCGTTTTGCATACTTTCTTCAATACCGCAGCAACAACGCAAGACATATATCAATCAATCAATTCTATATGCAATACAAATTTAGCTTTCATTTCTTGTCTTATACCATATTTTAACGACTTTCCAATAATCTCTAGTGCTCCATAAGAGATAGCCCCTCCGAACAAAACACCAAACAACATTTCATTTAACAATTTTGTTTTTATGACCAAACATAAACAACATATTGCATTCTACTGTGATTGTAGCGTCAGCTGAAAGGTCTTCGTAGAAGCAATGGGACGACCGGGCCACCTCTCCGTATCCACCATACACTGCTTTTGGAAGGCAGCTGTTACGATAACTATAAGCAGGCATCCCATATAGGTATAAATACCAACCGTCGTAGTCGCAATGAATGCACGAATACTACACAATTCATTCATCCATTCATTAAAAAAAAAACTACAAAACACAGTTAGTTTTTCTTTACTATAAATACTACTACACACATATATACTCCAGCC
>PGFW01044475.1:0-11981 GCA_003123925.1 Haematobia irritans | reverse complement strand
GGCAAGCGAACGAATGCAGGTAAGCGGACAAAACCGCGTTAAGGTGTGTGCTAGTATACGCCTTGGGAAATGAGGGATGGAAGGAGAATTGATGCGGAGTGGTGGTTTGTTCCAATAGTGGGCGAGGCGATCGGATCCGCGTTATGTACAGTGAGAGCGTACGAATCGCCTAAGGAGAATCTGGTGTGGCTAACTCAGAAGCCGGTTGGCGGTCGGCAAGCTTCGGGGATGCATTGCCATCGTCCCTCGAAATTCCCACAATTCTTAGAAGTGCGCAAAGCCGAACGAAACAGGTAAGCGCGACAAACCGCCTATAAGTGAGTGTTGCTAGTAATATGCCTTGGGAATTGAGGGGATGGAAGGAGATGATGCGGAGTGGTGGTTTGTTCCAATAGTGCGAGGCGATCGGATCGCGTTATGTACAGTGGAGAGCGTACGAATCGCCTAAGGATGAATCTGGTGTTGCTATCAGAAGCTCGGTTGCGGTCGGCCAAGCTTCGGGTGATGCATGCCATCGTCTCGAAATCCCCACATTCTTAAGAAGTGCGCAAGCGAACGAATCAGGTAAGCGGACAAACCGCGTTAAGTGTGTGGCTAGTATAGCCTTGGGAATGAGGGGATGGGAAAGGAGATGCGGAGAGTGGTTTTTTCCAATAGTGCGAGCGATCGGATGCGTTATGTACAGTGGAGAGCGTACGAATCGCCTAAGGATGAATCTGGTGTTGCTATCAGAAGCTCGGTTGCGGTCGGTCAAGCTTCGGGTGATGCATGCCATCGTCTCGAAAACCCCACATTATTAAGCCGAAAGTAACCTCAACCCAACGAGAATTCTCCACATACATTCTATTTATGTTGGGTGTCGAATATCACTTCATCCTTGTGTTACTTGAACCTTCTTCAAATAAAAGTGACTTGGGGTATAGCAATGTATGGAAAAATCAACTAAAATGGACAAAAGAATATGTAGGAGCAATTAGGCTCCCGTGACACTATACTTTACATTACTTCGAAGGGAACTAGATTCGTTTGTGATAGCTACTGCTACCTGCAACTACAATAAACGTCGTGAGAAGGCTGTTATGATAGCGATTTTCGATGGACAGACAATGCAAGGGTTGCAAACGCGACCAAGCAAATATGATCTTCATCTAAACTAACGGCACACTTGAATATGCTAGTGTTTTCAAGAACGTCTGATAATCTGGCTATAAGGGGCGCATTGCCTCATTTTAATTTAATTTGTCTATGTCTTCTAAAAAACAAGTATAAAACGGCGTATAGTTCGGCCCAGGCCGTTCATCTTATGTACCCTCCAACCATGGTATAAAGATGTTCATTCCACAATGCGAATTACTGTTGCGTTGCGGTAACACTGTACCGATAGCAGGTAATCTTAAACTTCTTACACCGTCCTTCTCAATTGTAAGTTCAGTCCATACGGGATATTTTGACAAAATTTTCTATAGAAATAAAATCTTGAACAAAATTTTGTATAGTAATAAAATTTTTTGACTAAATTTTCTAATAGTGAACAAATTTTTGAAAATCATTTTCTATCAGAATAAAATTTTGGTAGATTATATTTTGGGGATCGCTATATATTAGACTATATAGCGGCGCCATATACTAGCGCACTGTAACGCAAATTTCAACAGGATCGGATGAATTTTCTCGCTCCTGTGGGGATCGGTTTAAAAGGGGGTTACATAAATTAAGATCGGTATGGACCACATTCTGACTATGGTTTTATTTAGAGACACCACGGAGAAATTCCATCCGGGTCGGGTGAATCTTTGGCGCTCTTCCAAGGGCTCCGGAGGTCAAATCTGGGAACGTTTATATGGGCGGCACATAATAATTATGGACCGATAGTCAATTTATCGTCCATAATTCCTAGCATGGTTTTTGTAGTGAACCATATACTAACACACGTACGCAAATTCCATCCGGTCCCGGGTGAAATTTTGCTATTCTAAGGGGCTCGCGGAGGTCCCAAATCTGGGGATCGGTTTATATGGGGGATACACTATAATTATGGACGCGATTAATGGACGGCAAATTCCTGTATGGGTTGTAATAGATCATATATAACACCATGCACCCCAATTCAACCGGATTCGGATGAGAATTTGCTTCTCTTAGAGGATTCGCAAAGCGCAAATCGGGGCATCGGTTTTATATGGGGGCTATATATAAAATTATGCGACCAATTGTGGACCATTTTTTGCATAGTTTGTTAGATGACATGATACCTTATGCATGGCTGATAAGTATATGGATGGGATGAAATTTGCTTCTCTTAGAGGCCTCCGCATAGCCTCAAATCTGGGGATCGGTTTATATGGTGGCTATATATAATTAATGCGCCGATTTGAACCAATTTTGAATGGGTTGCGAGAGACCATATACTGACACCATGTACCAAATTTCAGAGCCGGATCGGATGAAAGTTTGCTCCTCAAGAGGCTCCGCAAGCCAAATCGGGGCAATTTGTTTATATGGGGGCTATAATATAATATGGACCACATGTGGAACCAATTTTTGCATAGTTGTGAGAGACCATATACTTCCACTATGTACAAAATTTCAGCCGCATGGGATGAAATCTGCTTTCTCTTAGAGGCTCCGCAAGCCAAATCTGGGGGATCAGTTTATATTGGGGGCTTATAAACCTTTAATAGGCCGATTTGGAACAAATTTTTGCATGGTTTGTGAAGAGACCATATACAACACCCTGTAACAAAATTTCAGCCGAATCGGATGAAGTTTGCCTCGCTCCAAGAGGCCCCCGCAAGCAAATCGGGCATCGGTTTATATGGGGGCTATATATAATTTATGGACGTCGATGTGGACCAAATTTTTGGCATGGTTATTAGAGACCTTATACTAACACCATGTAGCAACATTTAGCCGGATCCGGATGAAATTTGCTTTCTTAGAAACTGGATTGAACTAGACTAGGCAGGCCTTGAAGCTGTCGATATTATCGGCAGGTTATTTTTTAAGAAAAAAATTGTGCCATGATATTAGCTTCCAGAGATACAGCGTCGGATCAGACGACCGGGCCTGATTGATAGGTGAATTAGAAAATCTCACATCCTCCTGCGAGAGACTTCTTAAAAACGTTTACGTTACATGTGTCCAATTAAATGTTTCTCCTATTAAAGTTGTCCTGGGAATAAGTCCCAAGTGGCTTGGCTCAAGTTCACGTACAATTGCTGGCTCTTAGGAGCCACCAGTGGTGGCAATTGGGTTTAGCAGCCCGCCTTGCATGGCACAGGGTCCCGTGAGTTTGAACCCAGTTTTTTGACCAAACTCGACGCAAAAAGTTTCAAGCCGTGAATTACCCCCTCAGTAATGCTGGTGCCATTTCTGAGTATTTTAAAGCTTCTCTACAGTGATTTCACTGGCAATGTCGAACGCCGTTCGGGACTCGGTCATACAATGGAGGTCCCTTGTCATTTGGAGATTAACCATAGAAGCGGGGCAGCAACTCAAGTGATAAGGAGAATTCATCATGTGGTATGACACTAAACGAATAGTCTAACTGAACCCGCAATAAATCGGGCTTGCCCTATACCTAATCTAACGCTGGCTCGAAAAACTTAAAGTCATGCCACGACTACTATTTTGACCATTCTAATGCCGTTGTATATAACGATAATGCAAAATTAAAAAAAAAATTAAATACTTATTTTTGGAAATTTCTATATAATAAAACCACACTAGGACAGAAAAATTGCTTTTGGGTTAAACTTTCACCGACAGCTTCTCAACAAGTATAATGATGTTATAAATCACTCCATTATTTATACATCTCTGCTTCTAATAATATCATTTACCAAACCATAACTTTCCTCCTGCCTATCCTACTTGTAAAAATTCAATCTATGCTCCTATGCAAGAAAGATGAGAAGTATAACAAAACAACATATTAATTCCCTAAATAAATACATCTAATTTCTATATTCCTATAAATTCTATACTGATTTATGATGTTAGCATTATTATTTACCCCTCAATTTTTTTGCCCTTTTAGTAGTTTCAGTTTTCAATTAAACTGGCGTAAGTGTGTCGAAGTGAAGTATGGGCGGTCATTGGCTTGATAGTAGGCAAGTTTACTTACCAATACTATTTTCCACATACATGGGAATATACATTTGAACATTATACCAGGAAGCTACAAGTAGTTTCATGCGAAATGAAACTTATACCAGAGTTTTAAGTATGCGTGCAAAGGAGAGTAGAGTGTATATGTTAGAAAGTTATGATTTTTTTTTTGCAAATAGAAATAGAAATATTAATACAACCCAATGAAAATGCTATGTTCGATGAAATAAAAAGTCGAAAGAATGACTGCTTTCGGGACAATTCCTTTAGTATTTAAACTCAATGCTCAATTTTTTGTTTGTTCCTAAAAGCATCTAAACTATGATATGTACGCAAGAGAATTTAATTTTGGAGAATATAGAAAAATCGAATATTACCTTCTCTTATACTATATTCATTGCTCTTGTGGGCCTCTCTATTGTGATAGGGGCTAGATGGTTCATATATAGAAGCCCAGAGCAAATGTTATGAACTCTTGTCGTCTCATGTTTTTGGTTTTTTCCTAAGAGATAAACACTGGTGTGGTTTAAGTAGTACTTTATTGTTGTGAAGTCTATATAGAGATTTTTGGCGGTTTTCGTTGTTGGTTTTTCTTGGTCATCTATATTTTATGGCTAACTTCTTCTTAAGTTTGTTTTTTTTTTTTTTTTTGTTTCTTTGAAGATGAAGTGAAAAACTAAATTATGTAATATTGCTAGTTAAAATAAATTCATTATTGAATGGGTCACAATAATTAATATGTTAGTTTCGTCACATCGTCAATATTGATGTAATAAAATGAAATACACGCTTTAGAAAAAGAGGGATAAGTTATTGAATATAAATTGAAAATGTTATTCAAAACGATTCAGGAGTATTTCATCGCGGTTTTATAAAACAAAAATCTAAGAACCCTCTAATTTGAAAAATGGTCCAATGCCCAAAAAATATGTTATAAAACCCAAAATTGTTGGGTAACATTTTCATAATAAAAAAATCGCCCAAATAAGTATGAACACTGTTCTTTGGCCAATTTTTATTTTATTTATTTATTTTTTTTTTTGGGCAGCTCTTTCATTTGGGATAATTTTTCAGGGAGCCGAAAGCTATACATCAATACAAGCCGATTAAAAACAAAATCTGGCAAGCATAGAAAGAAAAATATAAAGCAAGTATATACGGCCGTAAGTTCGGCAGGCCGACTCTTATGTACCCTCCATCATGGATTGCGTAGAAACTTCTACGAAAGACATGTCCATCGACAATGAATTACTTTTTGAGTTTGGTATCTAAAAAAAAAAAAAAAACTTCTAACAATCGTTTTTCTAAATTGTGAGTTAGTCCGTACGTGGTATGTATTAGACAATACGTAGAGAGCCAGAATTGAAATATGGGGGTCGCTCATATGGGGGCTTTATACAATTATGAACTTGATATGGACCAATTTTTGTGTGATTGGGGAACGATTTATCTGATGGCTATATACACAGTCTCACATAAGTTTACATATCCCTGAGTTTGTACTTCTTACTTAAATCATATTTCTTGTTTTGTTTATAACCCATACCAAAAAAAAATGCTTCTTGAAAATTAACAATTACTTTGATTTTTTAAATTAATTTATTAAACGAAAGGATTTATATGCATTATTTTTTTTAACAATTTGATTATTTAATGAAAATATAAATTATTTAAAATCGTATGTAAAACTTGTGTGAGATCTGTGTATAACTATAGACGAGTGGACGCTTTGCGATGGTTGTACGGCCCATATACTAGCACAATGTTCCAAATTTCAATCATGGATGAAATTTGTCCTCTCAAGAGGCTCCAACCGAAGCCAATCTGGAGAATCGTTTTTAATATGGGGTCTATAATAAATTATGGACTGATATGGACCATTTATGCACTGGTTATTAAGATCCATATACTACACCACTGTTCAATTTTCATCCGATCGGAGAATATTTGCTTCTCCAAAGGCATCCGGGACAAATCATGCGGATCGTTTATATGAGGGCTATATATAATTATGAACTGATGTGGCCAATTCCTGCATGTTGTTGGTATGACCATATAGCATACATCCAGTACCAATTTCAACGCGATCGGAAGAATTTTGTCCTTCCAAGATGCTCCGAGCAAAATCTGGGGATCGTTTTATATGGGGCTTATATTAATTATGGACCGATTGACCAATTTTTCAAGTTTGTTTGAGAGACCATTATACATAACATGCAACGTAGCCTAATTTCACGAGATCAGAATGAATTTTGCTTCTCTAGAGGCTCCGGGTAGCAAAATCTGGTGGATCGGTTTATATGGGGAGCTTATATACATAGTTATGGGACCGATATGGACCGAATTTTGCATGTGCATTAGTAGACAAATATAACCAACATCCATGTATCAAAAATTTCCAGCCGGATCGGGAATGCAATTTTGTCTTCTCTTTGAAGCTCTCAGAAGCCCAAAATAGGGTCTGGTTTATATGGGGCTATATAAATTATGGACCGATGTGGACTAATTTTTGCATGCGTGTGTGAGAGACCATATACGTAGCCATGTACAAATTTCAAGCCGGATTCGGATGAAATTTGCTTCTGTTAGAGGCTCCACAAGCCACATCAGGGGAATCGGTTTATATGGTGACTATATAAATTGGAGACCGATAGTGGACCAATTTTGCATGGGTTTTAGAACCATATATAACACCATGGTACCAAATTTTAAACCGGATCGGATGACCATTTGCTTCTCTTAGAGGCCTCGCCACCACAAATTTGGGGTCCGTTTATATAGGGGCTATACGTAAATCCGACCTCATCAATACAATACTTGTGTCAAAGTTTCAAGTCGTAGCTTGTTTTCGTTCGAAGTTAGCGTGATTCAACAAAGAACGGAGCGGACGGACAATGCTCAGATCGACTCAGAATTTCACCAAGCGAACCCAGCATAGTATAATACTTTATGGTGTCTTAGATCAATTATTTTCGATGTGTTACAGAACGGAATGACAATAGTTAATCGCCTTTCGACGCCTAAAGTTGCCCTCTGGGCAACTTTTTGGTGTTTTGAGACTCACTTGTCAGCGTTGTTTTTGTTTTTTGTTCATATAAACTGTAACGGTATCGGAAAGCTACAATGTTTTTTTCAAGTTGAATGAAAAATCAGGACATAATTTGGCTTGTCAATTAGCAAAAAAAATTTCAATTAATACGCACGTACCTCAAGAAGAAAAAATATTTGCGAATTTAAAAAGAGGTTTTTATCACATGTGCTTTTTTCAAAAAATTATCAACTAAAATGTTGAAAGTTTTTATTAAATCTATTGTAGTACAACTGTCCAAAATAAAATATTTCTGGAAGTGCAAATCTTAGAATTGCCAAAAAACAAACATGATGAGAAATTTTTATAAGATTGAAAATTGGCCTGTCAAGTCAAATCTTAGAATTGGCAAAAAGAACAACAGATGAGAAATTTTTTAAAATTGAAAGAGTGCCTGTGGGCAACTTTAGCAAATTGTGGTAGTTAAAATTTACACTATTTTTGAACATAAGGCCGGGAGAAAAAGGTTTTGAAGAAACAATTGATTTGAAAAAAATTTTGAACTTCAATTGGGATGTCCCAGTGACGAGAAATGCGGCGAAAAGGGAAAGGAAGCACTCTGCAACATACCTAGTGGATTAGCCGAAATATTGACGCTTTTATAATACTTGTTGGTTTTTTAAGCACCGCCAGTTAAATTGACATGGGTTAAAAACAAACTAAAAAAAAAAACAAAACATTTTCGTGAGTCACGCGTGATTCACGCGAAGCCGTGAATGAAATTTAAACGAAATCTCGTGAATATGCGTGAACGGGATTAAAGAAAAATGTGTGGCGCGTGAGTAAAAATCAAATTGTGTTCGTGATTGTGAGCGCCAGTAAACTTTCTCCGACAACACGGCTTCGATGCCGATAAAGAATTTTACTTTCACGATGCCAACCCACCCTCACGATCCAACTCAATAAGCGTTGAATTCAACGAGAAACTTCGTTAATTACCAGAATTTTAGTTGAGCCATCGAAAATTGTCGTGTTGGCGAAAATATTCGTGACTTAATGAGATGTTGTCGTGAATTACGAAAAAATTGTCGTGAATCGTGCGAAAGCGTGAGACCATAAACGTTGTTCATACGTTGTCGTGCGCGAGTATGACTTTTCATTTCGTGAAATTAATTTCGTGAAACTGGACCGTGAATTTCTACCACATGGGCGTGCGTTGAGTAAAAATATTTTTCGTGAATGTGTTTTGAGCGTGATTGAAAATTCCCCTCACGCGCGCATCTAAGTATATATTTACTGTAAAAATAACAAAAAACTTAAAAAAATCCACTAAACACGTTAATACGTCTAGTCAATGACACAATTAAACTATTTGTAGTCACAATTGCCAAAGTTTGCACACAGGCAAACATTCTCTACCGCTAAAACGAATGGGCGTGGCGACCCGAATTTTGGCTCGGACGCTTCTTAAATGACTTCCAACATGATTAAAAATGTAAAAAAAAAATTTTAGCGATACTATAAAAATTCCGGGGTGCGAAATGGGTTAATATACCCCCAATCCTATGGTGGAGGGGTAATAAAAATAATATAGACAACATACTTGGGTGCAACAGACATAAGGCATTTGGAAAAGTGGCGGATATTCAAATTTAGTTTGGAAAGTTTTAACTAAGGAAGGAGTTGCTTCGCTGCACGAAAGTGTGCCAGTAAGCCAAATTTGGTTTTTCGTCGATGAGAACCAGCCAATCAAAATAAATGATGAATATTGTAGGGAAAACTTGTCGCTAAAGAAGCATCAACGAAGACATTTTCCCAAGCAGAATAAGTTCAAGACAGTACACTTTCCCGAAGATATAATGTAAAGATTTTATACCTATGAAGACTAGAAACGGATTTCTGGAATTTATAAGAACCATTTTTTTTTGAGTTTTAAGAGGAATCATAAAACATCCTCTTGTAGTGTTTGTAACGGAACGAAAATACAAAAACTATTCGTCCTTATAATGAATTATTTAATTGTGGCTTCACGTTGTTTGGTCTATGTGATTTTGTGGGGCCACTATGCAATATGCGTCCACTGTTCAATCTCTCCACATACCACTGTCCATTCAAAGCAGTCTGGGTGGGTTATGAGAAAATGCTTTATGAGGCAATGCTGGCTTTGGGCAACATTTATTTTTTGCGTGCTATGAGTGTAAATTCTCATCTAGTTGTGGCTGTTGGAAGAATTAAACTCCAGGGTTTTTTGGGTAATCGAGGCAAGGAGTCCATCGACAAGCCGAAGGGTATTGAACACGATCAATGTGGCGACGACCGAGTCAGTTCACACTAAGCGACCAGGACATTCTAATCACCGCACTAAGTGTTTTCGGCAAACTCCACTCGCTTTGCGCACTAATAGCTTCCGCTATTTAGCTTGCTTCTGCACTACTGCGTTTCCCGACGATTAGCTTTGAATTCCGCACTAATAAGCTTCGGGCTATTAGCTTGCTTCCGCACTAGTAGGTTTAGGTAGGTGGCAGCCGATGTATCAAGGCTCAGTTCTTAGACTATTCAGTCCATTGCGAACCACATTGTGAACTTCTCTCTTATCATTGAGTGCTGCCGATCCATGCTTAAGCTCAAATGACAAGGGAACACCTTTTTTATAGCCGAGTCCGAAAGGCGTTCCACACTGGGCCAGTGACAACCACTTAGAGGACTTTGAAACCGCCTCAAAGGAATGTCACCAGCATTACTGAGCACTAGTAGCTTCGGCTATTAGCTTGCTTCCGCACTAGTAGCTTTGGCTATTAGCTTACTTCCGCACTAGTAGCTTCGCTAACTTAGCTTCTTCCGCACTAGGTATCTTCGGCATTAGCTTGCTTCCGCAACTAGTAGCCTTGCGGCTATTAGATGCTTCCGCAACTAGTAGCTTCGGCCTATTTAGCTTGCTTCCGCATCTACTAGTTTCCGGCTATTAGCTGTTTCCAGCACTAATAGCTTCGGCTATTAGCTTGCTTCGCGCACTAGTAGCTTTTGGGCTATTAGCTTGCTCCGCACTAGTCGCTTCGGCTAGTTAGCTTGCTTTGGCAACTAAATCGTTTCCCGACGATTAGCTTGTCTTCCTCACTAATGCTTCCGGCCTATTAGTAGCTTGCTTCGCACTAGTAGCTTCGGCTATTAGCTTGCTTCCGCACTAGTCGCTTCGGCTATTAGCTTGCTTCCGCACTAGTAGCTTCGGCTATTATCTTGTTTCCGCCCTAGTAGCTTCGGCTATTAGCTTGCTTCCGCACTAATAGTTTCGGCTATTAGCTTGCTTCCGCACTAGTAGCTTCGGCTATTAGCTTGCGTCCGCACTAGTAGCTTTCGCTATTAGCTTGCTTCCGCACTAACTGTTCCCGACGACTTTAGCTTGCTTTCTCACTAATAGCTCCGTGCTATTAGCTGCTCCTCACTAGTAGCTTCGGCTATGCAGCTTCCGCACGTACTAGCTTCGGCATTAGCTTGCCTTCCCCACTAATAGCTCCGGCTTTAATAGTACCACCATAAGAATAATAATAGGGAAATGGATCAACATATAGAGATTTTCAGCAAAAACAAATATGTTTATACAAGACCGAATTAACCAAATTTTGTGACCTCCATATTGGGCGACAACTTGGATCTTTAAAGTTTGATCAAATTACAAGTATCTCAGCTCTAACTGCTACAAATTTCAAAGAATGTAAGGCCAATTCTTCAATCAGACTTCACCATAATGACCCATCTATCTCACCCCTCCTCTAATGTTAACTCTTACTTATTTTTTAATTAATTCCACTTTTCTGTATTTACTATTTACACAAATGTTAATTTTTTCCCAATCATGACTTGGGCCTCTGTAAATCATAATTTTCTGATAAAGAAAGAAAATAGAAAAACAGAATAATTCAAAAGAAATTCTTTGCAGTTAATTTATTTTTCTTTTGTTCGTTATCATTTTGTGCTTCGCTTGCTCTCTTCAACAATTCTGCAAGATATTCATAATTTCCACTGCTGCTGTTGATAGTTACTGACTGAGTGACTGGTTGATTGTTATCTGCTTGGCCAGAAGTATGCGCAAACTGGTAAAGTCAAAAGTTGTGCAATGCAATCGACATTGCCATTTCACTAACCATCAACAGTCATCTTCTTTGTGGCAATGTAAAAATGTTTCTCTTCACTAAACTACCAAAGAGAGAGAGAGAGAAGGGTTTATGATGAGCAAATATTACCACTTGTACTTTGTTGGCAAAATGCGTTAAAGTGTTAAATATGCAATTTTATTCAAATGTTTTATAGCCCCCTTGTGTAAACCCTTTTTCACCTCTTTACAAATTTTACTCTGTTGGGAGGGGGGATTTAAAGTTGGTAGAAGCTGCTTGCTTGCTTACTGCAAGCAAATAAACATCAACACTGAACTGAATAGAATATGCATTTCATGCATTTAAATTACCTACAATTAAGCAATAACCAAACCTGTTGCTGAGTTCTTCGTTTAAACCATTTAGTCGTGATTATTTACGTTAATGAATGGTGTCTGCAGCCTTATGAATATTTAGCAAAATTAGGTGCTTGCAATAATTACAAAGTTTTTTGTTTATATTTTCCGTAGTTCTAAATTAAGATAGGTGATGGTGCGAAGTAATAACTTATAAATGGCCTGAAATTAAAGTAGCAATATATTTTCAACTAACTACAATTTTTGCAAATATGTATAAGACAATATATTTAAATTTCATCCATGGGAATATAAAGTAGAACTTATTCTATGTACAACTTTATATTTCAGTCAAATAGGTTACTACATGGTGTTAGTATATGGTATCTAACAACCATG
>PGFW01044455.1:0-10737 GCA_003123925.1 Haematobia irritans | reverse complement strand
TCATAAAGCCAATTTAAGCTTTAGTTTAGTTCATAGGAATTAATTATAGATGGAGAAAGTTTTCCTTTACACTAATAAATTTTTGCATTCGTTAGTTAAGATGAAGCTAAAAAACGGGAAAAAATATACACTAAATGAGAGTAAAAAGGTTTTACTAAATTCGACTTCTCATAAAAAGTTTCAATGTATTTCATTTAATTTGTAAATTTTATTACAAACATGCCGCATCATGAACTTCGTATGTCTACCTAAAGACGTCTTCTTGCAATTTTGAAATCCATTTTTTCTCAAACACAAAATTTTCTTTAACAAGTGAAAAATGTTATTTATGTTAATAAATTTTTTTGAAGTTTGTCGAACATATTTATTATTTTGTTGATATCGGCGCGAGTGTATTACAATCTGTTTAGTTTAAAATTTTCTAAAAAATATTAAAAAACTCTAAAATAGCTTAAATTTTTCTTTTCCTACCAGTTACTGTTTTTCAGTGTAGAGGTATGTTAGGGCCCGCACTATTGTTGTCGAATATGAATGTGTATCGGTCCAGAATTTTGTATAATACAACCTATAGACCGATTTCCTGTTTGCTTCTTGGGATTCTAGAATGCGCAATATTTTTCTATCTGATTTAAAAAAAATTGGGAGTCGAGACCGAAACGGTTGCATCGGAAAGAATTTCGAGAAATTTTACCTAACAATACAACAAAATTTTATTCTATATAAAATTTTGTTAAAATATTTTTTATATTAGAAAATTTTGCCAACATTTTATGTTAATTTCTTATTAGAAAATTTGTCAAAGTTTTTATTTCTATAGAAATTTTGACAAAATTTTATTTGGCTATAAAAAGTTTTGTTATTTTTGTCAAAATTTTTTTCTATAGGAAATTTTTGTCAAAATTTTTATTTCTTATACGAAAATTTTGTCAAAATTTTATATCTATAGAAGATTGTTGTCAAATGTATTCTCTATACGAAAATTTTGTCGCATATTTTTTTCTATAGAAAACTTTTGCAAAATTTTATTTCTACTAGAAAATTTGTCAAAATTTATTTCTATAGAAATATTTTGTCAAAAATTTTATTTTCTATAGAAAATTTTGTCAACATTTATTATCTATAGAAAATTTTGTCAAAATTTTATTTCATAATAGAAAGATTTTGCCCTATAATTTATAATTTTCTTAAGAAAATTTTGGAAATTTTATTTCTATAGAAAATTTTTGTCTATATTTTATTTCTACTGAAAAAAATAATGTCGTGAGTCAAAGATTTCAGTCTTTTAAAAATAGCGAATACAAAAATTTTGCTTAGGCATAGAATAGACATTTCACTAAAATATAAGTTTAATTTTCCTTGTCCAAAAGTCGATAAACTTTTCAATGAAGTCGTATTGTCCTTATAATAAGTGATGTGGACTTAATAAATGGGTATCTTACATGAAAGAAAAATGTATAGGCTTAAGGTTCAACTTGACTTTAATAATTCAGAAAAATTCTTTAAATTTAATGAAATTGTCTTTAAATTTTTGTCTTTTGCATCTTACAGCAAAGAAAAAAATATATAGGCCATGTTTTTTCAAAATTTATTTTAAAGAAGTTTTTGCTTCAACATAGCAAGATTTCTGGCTGGAAGTGAGTCTTATTTGGAAATGAAAGTTGCCGTTAATCGTTTTTAAAAGGACTTTGGATAAGCATATGAAGAAAAACGCTGGAGAAGCGAAAATTAAACATTTGCTTCCTAGAAGCAAGTAACAAAACTCCAAAAATTTAAAAGAGAATTTGTTGTCTTAAAAGTATCCTTAATTACTTGTATTTTCCGCTTCTTTGTCGAATCAACTACCAATTTTTTAAAGTAAAGACAAAATCTTTTGGAACGAGTATGCTTTTTCTTTCAAGTGTATAGAAAATTTTCTAAATTATTTTTATTGTCTATAGAATAATTTTGTCCATAATTTTATTTCTATAGAATTTTGTCATATTTTATTTCTATAAATAATTTTGTCAAAATTTTATTTCTATAAAAATTTTTGTCCATACTTTTTTTCTATAGAAAATTTTGTTTATACTTTATTTCTATAGAAAACCTTTGTCTACATTTTATTTCTATAGAAAATTTGGTCCATAGTTATTTTCTCTAGAAATTGGTGTAACATATTTTATTTCCTAATAGAAAATTTTTGTTAATAATTTTATTTCAATAGAAAAATTTTATCAAAATTTTATTACTATAGGAAATTTTGTCAAAATTTTATTTCTATAGAAAATTTTGTCAAAATTTTTTCTCTATAGAAAATTTTGTCAAAATTTTATTTCTATAGAAAATTTTGTCAAAATTTTATTTCTGTTGAAAATTTTGTCAAAATTTTATTTCTGTTGAAAAATTTTGTCCATATTTTAATTTCTGTTGAAATTTTGTCCATATTTATTTCTAATAGGAAAATTTGTCCAAATTTTATTTCTATAAAAATTCTTGTCCATACTTATTTCCTATAGCAAAATTGTTGTCCATACTTTATTCTTATAAAAATTGTTGTCAAATTTTATTTTCTATAGAAAAATTTTGTCAAAATTTATTTTTATATAGAAATTTGTCCAAATTTTATTTCTATTAGAAAATTTTGTCAAATTTTATTTTTATAGAAATTTTGTCAAAAGGTTATTTCTATAGAATTTTGTCCATATTTTATTTCTATAGAAAATTTTGTTTCAAAATTTTATTTCTTTAAAAAAATTTTGTCATACTTTTTTCTTATAGAAAAATTTTGTCAATACTGTTATTTCTATAAAAATTTTGTCAAATTTTTATTTAATAGAAAATTTTGTCAAAATTTATTTATTAGAAGAATTTTGTCCAAATTGTTATTTCTATATGAAAATTGTTGTTCAATAATTTTTATGTTCTATAAAGAAAATTTTGTCAAAGTTTTTATTTCTATAGATAAATTTTGTCAAAATTTTATCTCGTATAGAAAATTTTGTCAAAATTTTATTTCTTAGAAAGTTTGGTCATAAATGTTATTTTATAAAAATTTTGTCTATATTTATTTTTAATAGAAAATTGTTTTCCATATTTTTATTTCTATCGAGAATTTTTGTATAATTTATTTTATAGAAATTTTTGCATAAATTTTGTATCTATAAGAAAATTTTGTAAATTGTATTTCCTTAGAAAATTTTGTCAAAATGTATTTCTTATAGAAAATTTTGTCAAAATTTTATTTCTATAGAAAATTATTGTCCAATATTTTTTTCTGTAGAAAATTTTGTTTATATTTTATTTTCTGTAGAAATGTTTGTCTATATTTTATTGCTATAGAAAAGTTGTCCGATATTTTATTTCCATAAGAAAAGTTTTGTCAAAATTTTATTTCTACTCTATAGAAAATTTTTGTTAAAATTTTAATTTCGTATAGAGGAATTTTAGCCAAAACTTTTATTATCTGTAGAAATTTTTTTTGTCAAATTTTTATTTCTATGTAAACGATTTTGCCAGCATTTTTACGTTTCTAAGCAGTGATATCGGGTGGCGAGCGTTTGTAATACTGTTTTAGATAAAGATTTTCGTCAAAGTATTAAAAAAAAGTTCTAAAAAATAACTAAATGTTTTCTTCTGGTGGGTTCAACTTGTTTTTTCATGTGTAGAGGAATGTTATATTTAGGCCCGCGCAACTATGTGTGTCGAATGATGATATGTATCAGTTCCGAAATTATGGCATAAACAAGCATATAGATCGGCGATCTCCTTGAGTTGCAATCCTTGGGCTTCTAGAATCCATAATTTCTATACGATTGTGAAAATTGGGCAGTCGAGACGCAACGGTTGCCCATTCGAGAAAACAAACAACATTTTAATTTCTATATAAAATTGTTGTAAATATTTTTTTTTCTATATAAAATTTGTAAAATATTTTGTCTATAGAAAATTTTGTCCAATATTTTATGTTATTATCTTTAGAAAAATTTGTCTATATTCATTTCTATAGAAAATTTTTGTTTTAAATGGAAAATTTTGTAGCAATTTGTTTTCTATACGACAATTTTGTCAAAATTTATTTTATGGAAAATTTTGTCAACATTTTAATTTCTATAGAAAATTTGTCATTATTTTTTTAACAGAATTTTTTGTCAAATTTTATTTCATAGAAAATGTTGTCACAATTTATTTTCTATAGAAATTTGTCGAAATTTTATTTCTTATTAGAAAATTTTGTCAAAATTTTATTTCTATAGAAAATTTTTTGTCATAATTTAAAATTTCTGTAGGAAATTTTGTCCATATATTTTATTTCTATAGATAAATTTTGTCACAAATTGTTAATTTCCATAAGCGACGTTTTGTCAAAATTTATAATTTATCGAAATTTTGTCAAAGTTTTATATCTTTAGAAATTTTGTCAAAAATTTTTATTTCTATAGAAATTTGCAAATTTATTTCTATAGCAAATTTTTTATTTGCGATTGAATTTTTGCAAATTTTATTTCTTAGAAACTTTTGTCAAAATCTTTATTTCTATATAAAAAAAAAATATAGAAAATTTTTTCAAACGATTTTATTTCTATAGAAAATTTGGTCACATAATTTTGATTCTGTAGAAAATTTTTGTTATAGTTTTATTTCTATAGAAAATTTTTGCAAAATTATTATTTCTATAGAAAATTTTTGTCAAATTTTATTTTCTATAGAATAATATTGGCTATATTTTATTCTCTATAAAAATTTTTGTCCATAATTTTATTTCATATAGAAAATTTTGTCAAATTTATTTCTGTAGAAAATTTTTGTCTATAATTTTTGCTATAATATGAAACATATTGTCTATACCGTTATTTCTATAGAAATTTTTGTCATAATTTATTTTCTGTAGAGAAATTTTGTCAAATTTTATTTCTAATAGAATTTTTTGTCAAAATTTTTATTACTATAGCAAATTTTTGCTCAAAATTGTATTTCTATAGACAATTTTAACCAACATTTTATTCTATAGAAAATTTTGGCAAAATTTTATTTGCTAAGAAAATTTTGTCAAAATTGTTATTTCTATAGAAAATTTTTGTTCAAACTTATACGCAATCAACTCAAACAATAAAAAATCTAAACCATTTTTAGTAGATCTAGCTTGTTATTAGTAGTATTTTGTACAGATTGAACACTTCTTATTTGTTTTTCAATGTTTTTATACGCTGTGCTTGAATAGAGAGTTCACTTTTTTTGAGTGTAGATTTAAAATTTAAAGCAAATCGGATAGAAATTGTGATGTCTCTATGTTAAAGACCCCTAATCGGGAGTTGTGTATAAGAGACAGGTTTATATATGAGCTATATCGCAACATGGACCGATACATCCAATTTTCGAACTTGACCTACTTGCAGGCAAAATTATTTGTGATTACCACAGGCAGACAGACGGACATCGTTATACCGTCTTAGAATATCAGATGACATGAAACAGACCTGAATCCAGTTTTCAACTTAACCTAACCTAGAAAGAAATTTAAGATTCCCGCAAGAAATTAAACAAGAAGACTAAAGAAATGTGTACTAGCCAACACTGAAACATATGTATAGTTAGGCTTGCGAGATTATTTAGTATCTTGCATTTTCTTTTCAGTAACTTAATAGTATCAATTCCGTTAATCTTCCTGTTCCTGTCGAATAAATATTGTAATAATTGTACAAAAAAATTCCAACAAATCTAAAATGAAATGTTACAAATTTCAAATTTAACTTCGAAATCCGTTCCATTTAAACTGATTGTCTTGAGAAATGGACGTGTTTTGTCAATACAACAACGAGTGAAAAAAGTAGGCGTCCCATGATGGTTCATGTGGTCGGGAGAAATTTAAAGATCGGCGAGCGAAATTTGGCCAGGTATATACCTTCGTTAACATTTTTTTCGGTTGTGTCGGCCAAAAGGTTTGTTAAGGCTTCCATCTTAATTCCTTCCTTCATTTTCCTAAGCAAGCTACACGACTACAAGCTAGTTGACCTAGAGTAATGTTCATTCTACTCCTTTACTTATGCACAGTGACAACCCACGAACTAATAAAAAAGCAGACGGCTAGAGAAACATCGAAAAGAAGAATATTTGGAATTTCCCCATAGTATGGTAATGTCACAGAAAATTACTAAGTATGATCCATTGGTATATCTGCCGGAGTGAGCACGAAATTTATGTGTGCATCGGTAACCCTAGTAAACAATCACACAGTCAATGGACGTCTTGAAATGGGAAATGGGCAGGAAAGGAGTTGAGTCATAAATTAAGAAGACATCTTCGAAAATTGAGGGGAACATGGAATTCATTTCATGCTATACTTCAAAAACTTCGCATAGTAATCATGATTAATGCTGTTTCTAAAACGCTCATTTAGATGAAGTAGATTTTGACCCAATTCTTCAACTAAATTTAATTGGGATCTTGAGCCACACTACCTCAAAAAAGTTACTTGATCCAAAACTTTTGACCCTTACTTAAGGGATTTTGGACATTGATTATGGGCCTTTAATTCTAGGAACAGATAAAATTTAAAATAATAAGTAGAAATTTAAGAGCACATACTCAAAATAGTCTTACTATATTTTGAGCGTTTTTATCTTAAATCTAAAGATTGCACATTTTCTGTTAATTCTAAGGCACTGCTTTAAATCAAAATCGTGTTTCTTTACTTTAAGGAAAATTGGCCTTAGTTAAAAAACAAACGACTTCAAACGGCGGACCAATTTCCAACATTTGTGTCTTAATTCTTAATAAAAAAATATTTGAAAAAGTTTGGTAAACTTTCTTTTAATGTAAAATTGTCTTATTTTATAAAGAAATTTGTCCTTAATATTTTTGTAAAGTTGGCGAATCCTAATTGTAGGTTAATGCAATCTTTAATTCCATAAATATTTGTTTTTTTTTTCAGTGTAGCTGTATTACCAAATTGTTCTATTGCAATATTACAAAGTAAGTTCATATTACAACATGTGGCAACAGCTACAAATATTTCTTCTTTGTTGTATTGCAGTCATTTTACAGAGAGCCTCAGTTGTTATAGTTTTAGATGGTGTAAGGTTACATGGATACTTTGTAGGTGTACACTGTATTATGGTCGAGTAGGATGGACATTATAGACTTACGAATTGATGTCCATTTCAAGACAGACGCCTTTTATGTTGTTTAAAATACAGCGAGTATCACAGTGATAGGTCCAATAAAGTCGTTATAGGCAATCGACCAGTCACAACTTTGTTTGACTGGAAGCTGATGAAAATATCAGGGGATATATTCATGTTGACTTGTATTTGTATAATTAAGAATGAGGGAATGGAATTATATATCAGAACAGATTTTCGACAATTATATTCCTCGATTGTGCCGTAATTATTTATCTTCGAATTTGTGAAATGTAATGGTATGTTTATCAGCGATCAACCGAGAAGACGGTCTAATGTGTGTGACCCATATGGTCCACTGCTAGTAGCAGCACGGGTTAAATATTTTTATAAAACCAATACCCCGCCACATATGTGATGGGATGTTAATTTTCATTCTATTATTGATTTTACTGATAAATTTCTTTAAAACTGGTAGAATTCTTGTACGTCTTAGAAAAAAGGACTTACTGCGTAAAGCTGTATAAACGGACAAATCATGTAGTTATACCAACCTTCACCACTACTGTGGTACAGGGTATAATAGTTTGTGCATTTGTATGTTAACGCCAAGAGGAGTATCGATAGACCAACGCTTATTAGTAATACGGGATGGCTTAGAGATTTAAATTCATGTGTCGTATCTTACGATGTCCGTCTGTCTTGTCCGTGTCTGTCTGTCCGTCTGTCCCGCGTCTATCTGTTGAATGTATTTGCGTGGTGCAAAGTACAGTCCGCAGTTTAGTCGATTGTCCCAAAAATTTGGTATTAGGGAAGTCCTGTTTCGCTCTACAAAGACGGATCCCATTGCATTCTTGGTAAAAAGATCGGTTCAGATTTTAGATTAGCCTGCCATAAGTTATTTTTCACCGATCTGATCATAATGGCAGGTGTATGATCAACCGATCCTTCCTCAAATCGTACATCCCGAATAGTTTTATGGGTCATCGAAGACACTTGCAAAATATCAGTCAAATCGGTTCAGGAATTTAGATAGTAGCTCCATATACATACGGTATAGGCTTTCGCCCGATTTACCACCATGATGACACAGAGGCCAAATTTTGTAACTCCGGATCTGTAGTTGAAATTTCATGCACAGGGAGTAGCAATTAGCATTTGTAGCTATGCGCTGCAGAATTTGGTTTGAAATCGGTTTTCAGATCTGGACATACTCCCAATATACGCTTTCCGCCCGACTTTTACACTCATACTGACCACAGAAGGCCAATTCTTTAATCCGATTTAGTTGAAATTTTGCACAGGAGAGAATAGCATTCGTAGCATATGCGTGCCAAATTTGGTTGAAATCGGTTCACGATGTCAGATATAGCTCCCATATATACTGTTTTCTCTGATTTCCCGCAAAAGGGTCCAAATACCAACACTTTTCCTGTAAATCGCCCTTGCTTACGTGTCAACAAGGTTGTAAATACTGACTCTAATTTTCCCTAAACTGGTCTAATACATCATATTCGAGCGATAAATCATACCATAAACTTTTGCGAAGTTCGTAAATTGCTTCAGATTTAATGTTTCACCATCATTTTTTTACATTGAATATCCTCGGTGTTCACCGCTCGTGCATTAGCACGACTTTAAGATTTTGAGTCTAAATTTGTAGAAGTCTAACTAAATTCTGTCCAGGATCGAGGATATTAAAGTTCGTATTGCCTGGGACAACTTTATATATACTCCCAACACATTTGACGATGTGATATGGTTAATCGAAATTTAGATTATACAAAGTGGTGCAGGGATAATTTAGTCGGCCCGCCCGAGCTTTAGAATTTCTTCTTGTTTTTTTACTAAGAGAAAACAGTCATTAATTTGATAAAATTGACTGCTCGCATGAAAACATTCTTGTAAGTAAAATTTTCTTTACTAGCACAAAAACTGACCAAAAATCCTTTTTGCATTTTTAATAGAATTCTTAAGTAGTTGCAACTGACCCGCAAAAGAGTTAAAATAACAATTATTAGAGATTTTTATAACATTTTCTGGTTTGAACTAACTGGGTAGAAGTTGGGCGTTGTCCAAAACCGGACAACGGAACGGGAATAGGGAAAAATTTTTCATTTTTAGGGAGTGCCAATATGGCCAACATAGAGTCTTTTCATATAGAAAAGTTAATTTCCTTGAGTTTCCACGGAATTTTTGGTTTTTGGCGTTGGTCACGATTAACGTCTTATTGCTCTAGGGACGCATAGTTTAGGGAGTTATGGCCAAAATAGGGTTTTTCCAATAGAAATTTGAAGTCTTTTCATGGCATTTCCATCGAAATTTCAATTTTCCGGGGATGGTCACGGAATTAAAGTCCTCCTTCGCTCTACACAAAAAAAGTGAACCTTCTGATTATAAATTTTCTTGTTTGGTCGTGTAGTTAGAGTGAACTAAAACTTAATGTACCCTCCACCATGGATTGGTAGCAATTCTACGAAAGACTGTCTCCACCATCGAAATACTTGGGTGTGGTGGTATGCTTGACAAATTTCTTAACATCCGTTTTTAAGTTGTGCACGTTTATACCATAAGTGTATTATATTAGTGGACAAAAAAGTTAATGTAACTAGGTACAGTCTATAAAGTGTAATTACGAATCGCTGGACTTTTGTGCAGGTACGCTAGAGAGCAAGAATTGAAATATGGGGGCGCTTATATGGGGGCTATATACAATTATGAACTTTGATTTGGACGCATTTTTGTGTGATTGGGAAATCGATTTAGTCTGAGGGATTACAGTATAATGTAGACCGATATGGACCTAGTAGGCATTGGTTCATTAACGACCATATACTGAGGACTAGCACAATGTACCAAGCAAATTTCCAACTCACCGGCATGAATTATGCTCGTCCACGAGCTCCAAAACAAATCTCGGGATCCGGTTTATATGGGGCTATACGTATGCATTATGGCATGATATGGACCACTTTTGGCATGGTTGTTAAATATCATATACGATCACCTACGTACCAAATTTCAAGCAGATCGGATGGAATTTTGCTTCTCCAAAAGGCACGAGGTCAAATCTTGGGATGGTTTATTGGGGAGCTATATAGAAGTTATGGGCGTGATAGACCAATTCCGTATGGTTGTTGGATACCTATATACTAACATACGGTACCAAATTTCACCGCAATGGGAGAATTTTGCTGCTTCTAGGGGTCTCTGGAGGTAAATCTGGGGATCGGTTATAGCCTATATAGTATTATGGCGATTTCGCACCAATTTTTGCATGGGAGTTTGAGCGCCATATAAATTCACATCAACGGTATCCAAATGTTTCAACTGAATCAAGATGCATCTTGGGTCTTCCAACGAGGCTCCGCGATGTCCGAAATCTGGTGTGTTTACTATGGGGGCTATATATACTCATTATGACCGATGTGCCCAATTTTGGTCATGGTTGGTTGAGACCATATCTACAGCTCAAAGATTTTCAGCGGAATTCGGGATGAAATTTTTGGTTTCTCTCGTAGGGCCCGCAAGCCAAATCGGGGGTAGGTTTATATAGGGCTATATAGTCACATTATGGACGATGTTGGACCAACTTTTTGCATGGTTGTTAGGACCATATACGTAAACCACTGTACCAAAC
>PGFW01044447.1:3294-17530 GCA_003123925.1 Haematobia irritans | reverse complement strand
CAGAAAATAATATTACCAAAATATTAAAAAAACAATTATTTGAAGTGAAACACGCCATCAATTAAAAAATAAAGTCAGTAAAGAAATAATTTTGATTGAAAATCTCAATTAACATATTAATTACAGTATATCCTCCCTAATCCGAACGGATATAGTTTCGACGGATAGAGTTTCGAAAGTTAGGTTCAGTATTGATTTCCATCTTGGATGTGATGATGGGTTAGTCAACACCAGTATTTAGAAGCTTTATAGAGGTGGTGGTGTGTTAGTCACACCAGTATGTTACCCACTTGCTTTATAGCATGGCATATATATGAATCGAAATATTTATGATTTTTCTGCTCTCTATGTACGTGCCAAAAAGTCCATATCGATTGCGTAATTTATTTGTAGACTTAAACTATTACATAAACTTTTTTGTTTTTGAAAACGATGTTAAGAAGTTTTAAAGATACCACAAGCCCAAGTAATTCGATTGTGTGAATGACATGTCTTTCGTAGAAGTTTCTAGCGGCAAACCATGGTGAAGGGTACATAATGATTCGGCCTTGCCGAACTTACGGCCGTATATTTACTTGTTTTTTTTTTAATTTTTTGGTGCAAAATTGATATTTTAGTTTGACTTTGGAAAACCACATTTTAAAAATAGCTCCTATGATGTATTAAATACAACAAACTTGATTTCATATTTGGCCAGCTGTCTAAAATAGCTGAATAATCGAACTTCTCGAAAATTTTTTAAAAGTCGATTTATCTTCTATTTCAAATACTTCTCAGAGACATAGTTAGAACATATTTCCATCATTCTCTCTCCTCCAAAGTCGCCAAACATGAAAATTCGACTATACGATTTGTTGTCTTGATTTTCAAAATATTAAAATGTCAATTAGTTGTTTGTGAAGATTACAAAATTGTCTGCGTAACTTTTCACTTTTCTAACAAAATTGTCGAAACGTCGATTTTGATTTTCGAAGTGAACAAAATTTTTTGTGATTATACCCGTGATAGAACGAATGTGACTAACCTCAAATATGTTTCCATGGTGATGGGGAACAGGGAACATTTTTGTACACAACAAATATTACCTTCTTTTCAAAAAAATAAACATGCACAGAACACCAGCACGGCAAAATATTCCAATTAAAAAGTTGATTGACGTTTAAAAAATTAATTGACTACAATTAATTCATACATTTTCATTCAAACTAAAACAGTAAGTTATTAAGTAAATTGATTTGAAAATTTTCAAAATTTTTATCCTATTAAAAAGTTAATTCATACAATTAAACTGTTTCATCAAACTTATAAGATTAAGGTCCACTTAAAAATGCCAATTGGAAAATTTTTTTTATTTTTTAATAAAAAATAATTGAAACAATAAACCTTAGTCAGTTAAGAAATGATTGAAAATTAGTTGATCAATTAAAAAATTAAATAGAGATTTGCCAATCAATATCAATTAAATTTTTTAATTGAATCAATTAAAAACATTTAATTGAAATTTGCCAATTATTACCCAATAAAAACTGTGATTGATTACTTATCATTTTGATTGGAATATTTTTCAATTAAAAAAATTAATTGGAATTTATTTTTAATTTATTTCGTATTGATAACATTTTTTTCTGTGTGCTTGCCAAAATTAGATATTATAATTTTCCGAGAATTAAATTAAATGCTAGAATTCATGTTTACACTGTCCCCGATAAAAGTAAGAATTATGCTCTTGAAAACATATTTGAATTTTGTCATATCCTTCTCTAGGTGTATTGAAAAAACCTAACATGGTTCACGTAATCTTACACCAAATGGAAAAAATAGGGTTGGAGCAAAGGAGTTGCTGTTGATTGTTCTTGAACGTGCGTGTATTCCTGAACATTGTCTTTTCTTGCAAGAAATATGCGAGCAAGTTTCGGTAGAATCCGAATTGTGAAGTTTGTGCGGCAACTGTGACTGTCGATGGACCGCTCTCAAAAGTTTCTTCATCGAATACAATTTGGAGTTGGCGTTTGGAGCGTGGATGCAAGCATTTTCGATTACGGACGTAACAACAAGACTCGGCACAGTCTAATAACCGCAATGAAATCAATAAACGCTAAATAATCATTCCGAACTTATTTCGTTCACACAGGGCGGCACACAGTAAACAGTTAACCCATCAGCAATGAAAAATCTTTATTTCAGTATAAATAACTGTATTTATCACCTCGATGAGCCATTCAAGACCTTTTTTGTACGAGCTACATTTAAAGTACCTTATACATGCCATAGATATAATGGCTTATTTATTATTTTTTGTGTTATGAGAAAGATTACAAATAAAATCAATAAACTGGAGTGATAGCTTGGATAGAAAAAAATCGTGTCTATTGATTCTTTTTTTGGACATGGTGGGATAATCCCAATCCTCTATTCTATACAAATAGAAGAACGCCATTCAAATAAACTGAAATGCAGAACACTGGGATAAAAATCTTCATAATATTATCGGTAATTTGTCATATAAAATTTGAAGCAACGAAATAGTTTCATAAATACAATGAAATTTTTCATTTTACTGCCCACGATTTTTTGATTTAATAATTTGAAATGTGTCATACAAGTTATTGACGATTTTTATTGTCTTAATGAAGAATTTCCATTTTATGTTTGTAACAATGTTCTCGTTCAAATTTTAATGAAATTTTTCTCTGCTGTTCAGATCGTCCAAAAAACATATGAAATCGGAAACGCGTCTTCGCCTCCATTTTTGGACAACATATTTATCTTACCCTAAAATCATAAAAAAACGGGTATTGCAAAGGCTGGAATAATAATTCTCGTATGTTATTTTTGCATTTAAAAAGTTATTCATATTTAAGACCCACGTCAGCCGTCTAAACTGAACGGTATGAGAAATTCGCTTGTAGCCGGACAAAGAAACATGTATAGCTAGGTTTTGTCTAGATTGGTGCCAGACATTTTCTTTTTCAATACCTTAATAACATCAATTTCCTTCATTCTGTCGAAAAAACTTTCGTATATAATTTTCATAAAAACAATGGCTCCCACCGATTGCAATAAAAATGTCATTATTTTCCCCACAATTGAAAGGTTCCATCCAGTTACCTGGAGTTTGTATTTATTTTTTCTTCTCAATTACCTTTATAACTTCTCACTAATTATGGACGCGTGGGCATGTAGGGCTCCATGGCGATCAATTGCTATCTTGGATATTTTCTCGAGCATTTTGAGAGTTTGTTCGTCAGTGAATAAAAACGTCACTTTATTGTTTTTTGATTGCCAATCGCGGACCAGTAAAATCTAAATCCTGTTGAATGGAGAAATTGAATGCTTCACTCGAATGGCCATATACATTCATTATCAATTCACGGATATTGATACTTGACCATTTGGAAACCCCAGAACAGCCTGAATTTGTTGATTATCGTTCCAAACCGCTGCCCAGTTTGCCCTGATGCAGCCAATGTCCTTGCAATCTTCGGCATGATCTAATTCTTATTCCGGTTATTATTCAGGTATTCTTTTATATTCAGCATGATTGCGAGCATCTTCTGTGCCGAGTAGGCCTGCGAGAGTTTGTATGAACATAATGCCAATATTGTTGGCCTAGATGTTGGCTGAATTTCCCAAGCATTTTTTATAAGGTTTGTTTTTTCTGTAAAAGAGTACAAACTAATTATTTCGAGATATAATTACACAGAAAAAAATATCACCAAATATATTTCTAATTAAAAAGTTAATTGAAGTTGAACATTTTTTCAATTAATAAATTAATTGATTACAATTAACTTTTAATCACTGATAGACAACATTAAGCTTAATTAGTCAATGAATGAACATTTTTAAAATTTTTTAATTTAAAAAATTAATTGATACAATTAACTTTTGAATTCAAATTCGGAAAGACTTTAATTTTCAGTTAAAAAAAGTTGCTGATTTTTTTTTTAATTTTTTTAATGAAAAATGTATTTCAACCAATCATTTGTTAATCCAAATAAAAACTCTAAGCCAAATTCAGAAAGTAATTAAAAATAGTTACCTTTTTTACATTAATAAATTAATTGAGAATTTTGCAATCAACAATCAATTGAATTTTTTTATTAATTAATCATATTAAAAATTAATTTGAAATTTGCTGAAAAAATCATATTAATTTTTTATCAAGAATTTTTTCTTTGCCAATTAAAAACTGTGATTGATACTATCATTTTCGTGGATTGATAGGACATTTTCAATAAAAAATTATATTGGATCAATTGATTGAATCAGAAAAAAAATTTTGTGGTGTATTTAAAAATAAAGGAAATTTCAATATTTACTCAATTTGTGTTCTTTATGTCTACTTCGCGTCAACATCTCCGTTTTTTTTTGGCTTACAAAGTCATAACAATTATGTTTTAGTAATGGCGTTTACTTGGTTGTATATTTTTCGGGTGTAAATTTTCGATGAAGAATATAGTCTACAGTTAATGGAAGGAATGTTCCTAAAAATAACTAAGAATTATTTCGTTGCTTGTCCAACTTTCGAGAAGAATGCCATCAATTCTAACAAAAAGAAAATATTTTCGCGTACCCGTTTTCCCAAAACGTTTTGTTTTCTTTTGCGTTTATTTATTACTAGCACGCGCAAAATAGAACAAATATTATAATTAAAAGTATTTATATTCGTTGGCCTTAACCCGGAACTTAAAGCTTTACAATATGAAAAAAAAAAATAAATGTTGTAAATAAAAAATTAGCCATTCAGAGTGATGAATGCCAACCAAAAACCTGTCTGTTTAAATTAAAAAACAACAACTACATAATATGTATTTCATTACACGGCTTCACAACAGAAGCATTTTGAGTCTGAGTATTGATTAAAAAGGAGCGTTTCGAAATGAGAAAAAAAACAAAGAATATATTTGAGTTAAGATTAAATCCAAAGAATATTACACTCATAGAAAAAAAGTTGGTTTTAATAGCAAAGCTGTTCTGCTGCTTTTTCAGCAAACAAATGCCTGACTGTTTTAGCAGTTTTATACCACCACCATAGAATGTGACGCGGGTATAATACAGTTTTGTCATTCCGTTTGAAACACATCGAAATATCGAATTTCCGACTATATAAAGATCAAGAATATATATAATATTCTTGATCAGGGAGAAATTCTAAGACGATATAACGATGTCCGTCTGTCTGTCTGTTGTAATCACGCTACAGTCTTCAAAATGGAGCAATTCTGCTGAAATTTTGCACAAACTCGGCCTTTTGTCTGCAGGCAGGTCAAGTTCGAAGATGGTTATATCGCGCTCCAGGTTTTTTGATATAGTCCCATATATACCGATCTCCCGATTTTTTACTTCTTGGGCTTATAGAAACCGCAGTTTTTATTCAATTTACCTGAAATTGCGAAATCTAGAGGTATTGTAGGACCTTCAAAATACGGCTTGTGCCAAAAAACTGTGAGTATCGGTTCATATTTTTTGGTATAAGCCCCATATAGACCGCATCTCCGATTTTACTTTCTTAGGCCTTATAAGAAACCGCAGTTTTTATCCAATTTCACGCTTAAATTTGGAAATCGCAGCATGTACCTTTGAACCGTAAAGAGGCTGTGCCAAAAATGGGTGAGCATCGCTCCATGTTTGGTATGCGTCCCCATATAAACCGACCTAAACCGATTTGGGTCTTTGGGCTTATAGAAACCGTAGTTTTTATCCAATTTTGCCTGAAATTTGAAAATTCTGAGGTTACCTTGAAGGACTATCAAAAGGTGCTGCCGAAAATGGTCCGTTATCGTTCCATGTTTTGGTCATTAAGCCCATATAGACCGATATCTCGATTTCTACTTCTTGGGCTTCTAGAATCCGAAGTTTTTATCCAATTTGCCTGTGCAAATTGAAAATCTAATAGGTCTATTTTCGGGCCATTAAAAGCAGGTGTGTCGAAAACTGGTGAGTAATAGGTCCATATTTTAGCTAAAGGCACCCATAAGTAACGAATCTCCGATTTAACTTCCTTGGGTTTCTAGCAAACCTTAGTTTTATCCGATTTGCTGAAATTGTAAAATATTCTGGTAGTTCTTAGGCTCACAAAAACGTGTCATCGAATTTAAGTTTTTATCGGTCCTATTCTTGTTAATGCCTCCATATAAGACGACTTCACTTCTTTTGAAGTATAGAAGGCGTACTGATCATGAAATTGCTTCTCACATGTAAAATTTCCAGATTTTACTTCGGGGTTGAAATTACAGAATTTTAAGATTTTCAAGATCAAAGGACGTTATTTTTAAATTTCTTTACTCACTTACAAGAGATGTTAATGATCCTCTTAAAAACTCAACAAAAATGTCTTATTTAATCCAGAATCTGATATAGTCCTCTTAGGTGAATCTTTAAATTTATCTTCGGCGAAGTGTCCTCAAGTTCCTTCAAGCCCTCCTTGAAAATTTCAAAGGAAACCCTAATATTTGGTTCATGGTGGTGGGGTATAAGATTTCGGCCCGGCCGAACTTACTGCTGTATATACTTGTTTTTGCTAAACAGCAAACAATCTGTTATTTGGAACACAGCCAAACATTTACTGCAGGAAAATCATTGTTTTGCTGAATTTTCTGCTGATACGAATAAAAAATTATAAATTTCACTCCGCGTCAAATGCGGACACTAGTAAAATGAGTACACATTATATAACATAAAAAAAAATTAAAAAACAATTCGGAATTTGTTGATTAATGTAATTACATTGTGTAATAATCAAACTTTATCTTTTTAGCGTAATTCACATTTTTTAATTAAGTGGGATTTGTATACGCTTAACTTCTATGAATATGTTTGGCCTAACATAAAATATTTGTCCCGAACGACAAATCTAACATGTTCAATGTCTTCGATAGTGGATATATGGCTGCTTCTATAAAAACAAGCCGCAGACAAACTCAACTGATTGAAAGATCTTCTCTATATTTTTGCTAAAAATTATTTTCCAATAAGAGCTGCCGTATTTTTCGTATTCGAAGAAAAAATTTAGTGTTTTTTTGAGATAAATGTTCGGATGTTTATTTTCATAATAAAGCGAAAAGTATGCAGTTTGATATATGGAAAAGCAAATTTCAACCAAATAATTTCATGTGAATTCTACTCGTTGAGGCTGTAATTCGACGCATGGTCGTTTGGTAGCATTCTTATCATCCGACAGGAAGGCTTTTTAAAGTCGCAAATTATTTTGGTCTGGCTTTATTTATGAATTTGCCCAGCTTGGAAACGTTTCCTGCAAAAGAGTTGGCTTGTGATGACACGTAACTGTTAAAAGTTACCGTTGTCCAGTTCAACACCAACCAACTCTAACATAAACAAGTTCATTTGCTGAAAAAATCAAGTTTAACTTCCGCAAGGCCACTAACCAAAACTTAACAGTCGTACATTGAGAATAGAGGACCCCTTTCAGATAAAACCAATTTTTGTTAATTTTTCATGTTAGCCTGATACCGAAACAGGCAAATTAACCTGCAAATATGAATGCGATATCTTTTAATTTCTACAATTATTATTCATAGCTTAATGCGACAATTTTGCATTTTGCTCATATACGCTGATGTGGATGAGCTGATGGTGAATGGGGCCTCATTTGTTCAGATGATTTTTCCGATTGATAAGTCCGGATTCTGTGGCAGCAAAAATTATTTTTTACCTCCTCCATATGCTTATTGAATCGGCCGAATACAAAGGGGAGCAGGCAGCCTATGTTTCCATTTAAAAATAATTAAAATCTCTGCACTTTTACTCTCTTGCTAGTTTTATTGAATAATTATTAGCTAGAAAAGTACCGCGAATCAGACCTATTGTTGGTTTTGCACAAATGTCAACGTCCATATGTCAACCTGCCACGTCGTCAAAGCGATCACTTTTAAACGAAAACACGAGACAAAGCCGGTAAAATGTTAAATTTATTTTGTGTTTGTTTTTGGAATATATTTTCAATTTTTTTATTTATTATTTGGTAAGTATTGTTTGTATGGAGCCACGTCGGTGCAATGGTTAGCAATGCCCGCCTTGCATACACAAGGTCGTGCATTAGGCGTAGCTAGACAATTTTCCTAGCGGTGGCTTATAGCCCCCTAGCTAAAAATTTTATAGGACGACCTATAAGGTTTCATTGTTGTTTGTAAAAAAGAATACAAATAGTAGGACATCAAAATATATATTATAATAAAGCAACTAAAAGTAGTTCACACACTTTTTCCCAGCAAAAAAAAATTGGGATACTGTTTTTAACAGGTTACAAACTTTAAAGCTCTTCCAAAAATGTAACTCACAAAGCAAGTTAATTATATTAACTACACATGGAAGTTTCTTTTTACTTCAGTTTTTTTCATATTTAATGCGCTAATTTGTTTTCTTTTTTTCAAATAGCTTTTAAAAAGAGTAAGAATACAATTAAATGCGAAAAAATTATTTCAAACTTTGCCACAAAAATGCTAATCCATTATAGAAAATCGATAAATTTTTTTTGAAAATATTTAAGAAAACAAGCGTTATTAATGCATTAAAAATCATTAAAAAAATATTAAAAAATTATTTTATAAATTAAAGTTTTCTGAAGCTCGAAGGTTCTTTATAATATTTATATAATTTTCTAACATATAGTTCTACAAAAATCACATAAAAAACGAATAATAAAAATTATTTATTGAGAAAATATCCACACAAAGATATTTGAGGAAAATATCACACCGTAAAGAAGTGATGGCAAATTTATTGCATAACGCCTGTTGAAACGGTGGACATTTCAATTCTACGCATAAGCGTTAGAAGGCCTCTGGGGAGCGGGCCTTATGAACCCCCCAGAAAAATTTTAGCCCCCCCCCCAGATTTGAAATACTTCTATTTATGATTTTTCCATTTTTTCAACTAAATGTCGAATAGTTTTTTTTAATTTCTTATAAAAATTAAACAAGGTATATACAATCGCCACAAAGTTCCGCTAAATACTTTCCAATGAACAATCGAATTACTGGGTTGTGGGTGCAGTTCGCCGATGGCAATTGTTTTGAAGTCAGATATTTATGAATTAAAGATGTGTGAACTTATGATATGATTTTAGTTAGTCAATTTAATTAAAAAATAGTAATTGATATTAAAAACTATTCTTTCATAAATATTAATATCTTAATAATGCCTGCGAAAAAGCGATTGCCAAAAAAGTAGTTGAAAATGCTTCTTTTTGTCTAGAAGTTGGTGCAAACATTCGGACGGAAGAAGCACATTGAATTGTAATATGAGCTTGTTCATAGGACAAAATGGTCCACCGTTTCAACAGCCGTTTGCAATCGAATTTGCCATCTTCTTAAGTTGTGATCCGCAAATTCAGTGTTTTTGAATGTGATTAAAAATCGTTGTTTATATTTTCCCAAATAACTTATTTTTTATATTGTTTTAATGATTTTAATGCATTTCTGACGCTTGTTTGATAAGGTTTTTCCTCGAATTATTTCCAAAATTATCGAATTTTCTATAATGGATTTAGCAGTTTTTGTGACAAATTTTGAATAATTTGTTACCGAATTATATTTATTCTTACTCTTTTTTTAAACTATTTTTGAAATAAAAAGAAAACAAAAAACTTACACATTAAAAATTATTCGAAAAAAAATGAAGTAAAAAAAACTTCCTGTGCTAGGTTAAAATAATTTGAGGACATTTTTGGAAGTACTTTTTAAAGTTGCTGCCTTTAGAACAACTCACAATTTTTTGCCTGGGAAATAGTGATGGCAACTACTTTTAGTTGCTTTAATTATAAATTAAATTGTCGAGTTATTTTGGATGCTCTAATTTTATTCAATTTTATTGAAATAAAACATTAATTGAACTATAAGGTAGTTTAGTCAATAAATTTTTTAGCCTAGGGGGGCTATAGCCCCCCCTACGGGAAAATTGTCTTTAGCTACGAATAATGTTTTCTTACGACGAGTTCCTATTACATTCATCGCTTCTCCGCCAATTTTGCACCACTTCGCGACCCAAAAAGAACAATTTTCACTTCTTTTTTGCCGACACTTTTTTGCAGGGCCATTATTAAGTATACTAATTTATGAAAAGAATTAGTTTTAATACAAATTATCTATTTTTAATTAAGATGACCGTTAAACCAGATCTAAACAATATAATAAAGGAGCTTTTACAGCCTGTTTATGTATGTCGAACTGAGCTCTGTGTTATCTACTAAATGAAAACAAACAGCTGAATTTTTATAACCACAAAAAACAGGCTGTTTCTATGCATTTCAGGCTCGACCGATTAGAACTCGTTCGACATACAGAAACAGGCTGTTAGTTATTTTCAAACTAAACCATAAGTTCAATCAACAAGCTCTATTTCATAAATTATCAGACTTCAAACATTGCCATCGGCAATCTGCTACCAACAACCCAACAGCTTAATTCGGTTCGCTGCATTGAAAGTCTTAGCGGAACTTTGGCGGTTGTATATACTGTTTAATTTTTATAAAATGTAAAATTCGTAATTCGTTTAAAATTTCGGGGGTTCTAGCCCCCTTTCCCCAGAGGCCTTCCTACGCTTATGTGTCGTAGGGTTCATTCCTTGCTTCGACCGCACAACCAAAAAGTTTTTCAGGGTGATTATCCCACCTTCAGCTAATGTTGGTGACATTTCTGAGGGTTTTCAAAGTTCTCTAAGAGAGTTTCTCTGCAATGCTGGAACGCGCCGTTTCGGACTCGGCTATAAAAAGGACCGGTCCTTGTCATTGGGCTTAACATGGAATCGGCGGAGGCACTCAGTGATAAGAGAGAAGTTCACCAATGTGGTATCACAATGCGACTGAATAGGTCTAAAGTGAGCTGATACATCGGCGCTGCCCACCTAACCTTAACCTAACCATTATGCATTGTTAATATTGTATTCCTTTTAAAGTACTTTTTTGGCTATTGATTGGAAAAATGACTATTATTTACATTTGCATATGTATATTTGGGAGCAACCGGTCGTACAAATTGTTCATACCCCGCTGTTGCAGACAAACGGTTATGGATTCAATCCTAGTTTCGACCAAACACCATAAAGTTTTGCAACGGTGGACTACTCTCTCTGTAATTTCTGAGTGTTTCAAAGCTACTCTAAAATTTTCATCGCAATTGGGAAATGATGTTCGATGCTCGCGCGATTATAAAAAGGAGATTCATGTCTTTTGAGCCTTCCTGAATGGAATTCGGCGGGTGCCCACTCAAGTGACAAGAAAGAAAGCTCAACACTGTTGTATTATAATGCGGACTAAATTAGTCCAAAGGGATAACCTGAAATAACGGGCTGCCCACTAATAACTAACCTAAACTTTTACCCGGAATCTAAACAGGTTGGCTATAGGGTAGGCAGTGCCGCGTCTGACACATAGATGGCGTCGCTAGTATTTAAATGCATATTATTTTTTACTTATAGTACCACCTGCAAATGACTTCGTATCAAAATTTGACGTCTGTAAGTTCAAATAGTTTTGTGAGATAGAGCGTTCTTTGTGAATAGCAACTTTTGTTATTTGCTCTGAAACAATGAAAAAAAAAGCGAATTTCGTGTTTTTGATAAAATACTTTTCTCTGAAGGCGAAAAAATACTGGGTGGAAGCAAAAACTTGGCTTAGATAATGAGTTTCGCGGGAACTCTGCCCCAGCCCTACATTTAAGCAATTTTTGCTTATTTATTGTTATGTTTGTTTGTTTTTTGTCAGCTGGGTTATCTATTTCTAGCTTGTTTAATTCCCATAATTAATAAAACGCAAAAAAATGACAAAATTTGATTTCAGATCAATAAAACTGTTTATTTGTCTTTTTTAAAATGAAATTCGTCAACCTTTCTTACATTAAAAATGTCTTTAATTACAATAAAATAAGGTTATACAATCTTCATGTTTTGCAAATTTTATTTTTTTTTAATTATAAACGTTGGCCGTCCATAAATTAACCCAATCAAATATTTTTACCCGAAAAAACATTGAGTCTGATCTATGCTTAGGCGTTTAAAAAAATAGTATTTTTGCGAGATGTATTTTTGTGATTTTCAAAAAGTGCTGTAAGATGCAAAACGTATTGGGCCGTTCATTTTTTTTTTTTTTTGACATTTTTAACGATTGCAAATTTAATAACAGACCCTGTCATCGTAGCGACTTCATATGGCTGCTACTAGATATTAAAATTAGTACAGAGATGTCTGTAATTAATCGTAGGTAGATATGTATTGCAAAAAAATAACAACAACAATAGTGCTGAATTAGTTGTTTGGTTTTTCTGCTGTTCAGCTGTTATCTGTTTCTGCATGAACTAATTCCTCATAATATATTTACTACGCAAAAAACAAAATGAGATTTCTTTTAACATTTCTTTCATTCAACACGATATTGCTAATAACAATGTTACAAATACTTTTAGGATAATATTCTTAGTTTGGCGATTATTTTTTACAAAACTTTGTTATTTATAAATAATCCACTTATTACAATCTGCAAACTCACCTCCGTTATTGCCGTATTTAAAAATAAAACATGGACTTTCTGATCTTTTTTTTTTTTGCTATCGTTATTTCTTGCGGCCGACACTCATACAGAACCTTTTTCACTTGGTGTAACTTGTTTTATGACTGAGCTCGCTGTTGATTCGGAAGTGGTAGCTGCCAGAGTTTCTTATGCAGTTTCTGCTTCTTTTGTTCGTAAATACAAAATTTGAAAATGTGAGTAGTAAACAATGAAAAGCCGACAAATATGTACCCAGTGGTGGTGTACATTGCTAACAAGGTTTAATTTAAGGCCGATTTCACTTCCCACTTTTCAACATCCACATAGAAGAATTTCCAAACATCGTGATTTCAGATAAAGGTAAGTACTATGTTCGCTTTTCGAGTTGAAATTTTCGCGGTTACTTTATTAAAACAGTTCAATATGAAGCAGATAAATTAATTCAATTGATGCGCAGTTTCTTGTTCCCCTAGATTTCGGCAAGACTTTACAGGAATATTTTGGTTTTAATTTATAATTTTGATTATTTCAGGAAAAGTAATCGCGAAAATAAAGTGATTTTCAACTCGAAAACCGAACATAGTACCCACCTTTAACATCGCACTATTCGTAAATTCTCAAAACGATCGTGTTTACATAATTAAGCGTATGTACGAAAATTTAAAAATTTGACGTCCTACAAAAAATACAAATTTTGTTTTTGTATAACTGATACTGCATATCTAATTACAGTAAGGGGAAAATAATTAATTATTACACTAGTTTAATTTTTTTTTCATGTACATTTGATGAAATCGAAAAAAAATAAATTTTTAATGGATCAGTTTTTGAGATATCCCGTTGTTTTTAGTTTTTTTGCTCTTTTTTCACTAAACAAATTATATCTCGAGTTAGAAATGTCCAATTAAATGAAGGATATTGACATGACGAATAATCGTGTATAATTGGATCTGTGATAACTTAAGTGGTTCACAAAATATCGATGCAAAAAGAGCGAAAAACTAAAAATAACGGGATATCCCAAAAACTGTTCCATAAAATTTTTTTTAAACATTTTTTTTTCGAATTCAGCAGCTCAAAATACATAAGTTACCTCTCATCAAATGATTGGTTGAATTGATTACGAAAAGAAGTCGATATATAGAACTGAGTTAGGGTGGTTACGAAGTTATCTGATTCACCCCCATTTTCAAAAAGCTCCGTTAGTGTTCCGTTAACTAACCAACTTTTAAACCGTATTATAGACGAAGCTGTCATCTTGCCTTTATATTCCATAGGCCAGTTAGGAATTTAACTGACGAAAATTTTTGAGTTAAAGTTAACTGGAGAGAAGATATTTGCAATTTACTTTCTGTTAACTGGCAGTTAAAGCCTAACGGAGCTACATGAAAATGGCCGTCACAGAAAATAATATTACCAAAATATTAAAAAAACAATTATTTGAAGTGAAACACGCCATCAATTAAAAAATAAAGTCAGTAAAGAAATAATTTTGATTGAAAATCTCAATTAACATATTAATTACAGTATATCCTCCCTAATCCGAACGGATATAGTTTCGACGGATAGAGTTTCGAAAGTTAGGTTCAGTATTGATTTCCATCTTGGATGTGATGATGGGTTAGTCAACACCAGTATTTAGAAGCTTTATAGAGGTGGTGGTGTGTTAGTCACACCAGTATGTTACCCACTTGCTTTATAGCATGGCATATATATGAATCGAAGATATTATTG
>PGFW01044431.1:0-16798 GCA_003123925.1 Haematobia irritans | reverse complement strand
AAAACCGCTACAAAATCGCAGCGATGCATATATCCCTCGGCGACCCTATATCTAATCTGAACCAATTAAGTATACATATGCTTTCAGGTATGATTGATACCACAGAAGGTCCACATACTGTCAAATTCTCGACCGTCTACTGATCAGTTAAACCTCAAACGTCCATCGAACCGCGCCCCTATGGTCACACGAAATAGGTTATTCACCCCAAGCCGCCCTCTTTCCAAAATCGGGCGATAAATATGTACTCGGGAGCTATATCTAGAATTTGAACCGAATTTCGATGAATTTTGCACATACAGTTATGCTATAAAACACTTACATTTAGCCAACTTTACGAATCGGTTGATAATAAGGGTTACGACACCATTTGGCAAAATCGGGCGATACATATACTTGGCTATTCTAAATCTAACCGATTTCGATTATTTTTGAACATATTTCAGCTACCCAATAAAAGATGTAGAATAACGCCAAGTTTTAGTAAGATCGCTTAATAAATAAGGTTTCTTACGGGACAGAATCTGTGGGAAAATCGGGCGTACACTATATATGGGAGCTATACTAAATCTAACCGATTTAGATGAAATTTTGCAGACTTAAAAGAACGATGAAAAAAGATTACCCTTTTGCCAAATTTGGTGACGATCCGTTTGAAAAAAACGCATTTGTCAATCGGGCGTCACATATATCACTGGACCCTACGTGCGGAGCTATATCTAACAATTCTTGATCCGACTTCTCTTCCAAGGTCTCAATAGCGTTCGTCCCTTGTTCCCAAAAAAACTCCCTGTACATTTCCATCAAAATCGGTTATAATTGCACCGGAATCCTGTGAACAACAAATACATGGACAGACGCACGGACGGAAGGACGGACGGACACCAAGCGCTAGATCGACTCAGGAGGTGATTCTGAGTCGATCGGTATATATTTTATGGGGTCTAAAATCAATATTTCTGGGTTAGCACATTTTTTGGCCGATCAAACTTATTATACCCTGACCACTATGTGGTTTAGGGTATAAAAAGGATTTCAAATCGTTTTTTTTAGTACATTTTGAGCCTAATGTGTATTAGCTATAAGATTTGAATATGATTTCCTGGAATAAAACACATCTATAATGATCCAAAGTAATGAAAAAATGAGCGATGCGAGTTATCGCTCATTTAAATTATTTGGCAATTGTTATTTAAACAATTTGTTTTTATTACATTAAAAAGTTAATTACTCTCTGCTGCATCTGTATGGGAAATGCCAGTCATACGCCTTTACTGGGGTATGGACCACCAAGCAATCTCTATTGATCTTAGCGATGTTTTTTGTAAATATAAATCAACGGAAATTGCAATCATTTCTTTGATTGGCTATAAAGTACTTGATGGACATCTTAATAATGCCAACGTCGAATATACAATTTTGAAAAATTAGAGATTATTTATTGACGTATCAAAAATAGGCTAAGATTTGTTTAACATTTCCATCTTTGGTTTAAGTTTTTTTTTTGGAATTAAGAAACAATTTTTATACCGGTATATTAACTTTGTCATTTCCAACCCTCGCTCAACACACTCGAAATACATTGCCTCTAAGACCCCATAAAGTATATATATTCTGGGTCCGTGGTGAAAATTCTTGAGTCTATCTAAGCATGTCCGTCACGCTAACTTCCGCAACGAAAACAAAAGCTATCGACTTTGAATCTTGGCACAAGTTAGTGTTATTGATGTAAGCTAGGGATGGTATTGCAAATGGGCCATATTTCGGGTCACCTTTACGTAATAGCCCCATATAAACGGACCCCCAGATTTGGCTTCCGCAGCCTATAAGTGCTAGCAACTTTTCATCCCCAGTGTGGCTGAGAATTTGTAGCGGATGCGTGTAAGTAGTATGGCCTTTAACAACCATGCAAAAATTGCGGTCCACATGCGGTCCTCAATTATCATCCATAGCCTCATATAAACCGATCCCCCCGATTTGTCTACCGGAGCCTCTTGGAGCGGAGCAAAAATCCATCCGCATCCGTTTGAAATTTTTCGGTTACGTGGTGCTTACTATATGGTCTCTACGACAACCATGCCTACAGAACTTGGCTCCATATCATAAGCGGATCATACTGTATATATAGCCCCCATATAAAACCGATCCCCAGATTTGTCCCTCCGCAGCCTCTTACAGCGAAAGCAAAAATTCAATCTGGATCCGGTTGAAAATTTGTACGTGGTGTTTAGCTATGTGGTCTCTAACAAACTATGCAAGCGATTTGGTCCATATCGGTCCATAGATGTATATATAGGCCCCCATATAAATTCCCATCCCCAGATTTGACCTCCGTAGGGGCCTCTTGCAGGAGCAAAATTCATCCGATCGCTTGAAATTTCGGTACGTGGTGTTACTATATGGTCTCTAACAACCATGCACGGAAATTGCGCTCCATAATAGGTCCATTAATTAATATAGCCCCCATATAAACGATCCCCAGATTTGTCCTCCGGAGCCTCTGTAGAAAGGCTAGCAAAATTCATCTGCATCTGGTTGAAAATTTGGGTACGTGGCTGTTAGTATTCGGTCTCTAACAAACCATGAAAAAATTGGTCCATAATCGGTCCATAATTATATATAGCCCCCAATATAAACCGATACCCCAGATTGACCTCCGGAGCCCTCTTGGTCAGGGAGCAAAATTCGTCATCCGTATCCGTTTGAAATTTGTGTTGGTGCTTACTATATGGTCTCGTATGACAACCATGGAAAAAAGTTGGTCCATATCGGTCCATAATTAGTATATAGCCGCCCATATTGAAACGATCCTCCCAGCATTTGACCTCCGGAGCCTCTTGCAGTGAGGCAAAATTTATCCGATTCGTCTTTGAAATTTGCTGGTGTTACATATATTAGGTTTCTCTCTAACAACCATGCACGAATTGCGTTCCATATCCGGTCCATAACCCATGTATATATAGCCCCCATATAACCAATCCAGATTTGTCTCCGGAGCCTCGTTGGAGCGAGCAAAATTCGATCACGATTCGGGTTGAAATTTGGAACGTGGTGTTCCAGTATGTGGTCTCTAAACAAACACGCGAAGGATTGGACCTATTATCGGTCCACTAATTATATATAGGCCCATTATGAAATCGAATCCACAGATTTGACCTCCGGAGGCTCTTCCGGCGCGAAAAGCAAAATTCAATCCGGATCCTGGTTGAAATTGCGGACGTGTGTTAGATGTGGCCGCCTAATAACCATGCCAAAAATTCCCGCGTCCATCCCATAGGTCTACGGTATAGTATAATAGCCGCATCCCCAATCACACAAAATATTTGGTCCATATCGCGCATTCATAATCATGGTTGCAAACTCGCAGCCAAAAATAATCTACCCAAATTTTTATTCTATAGAAAATTGTTGTTCAAAATTTTATCTTTATAGAAAAATTTGTCAAATTTTATTTGTATTAGAAAATTTTTAGCAAAATTTCTATTTCTATAGAAAAATTTTGTCAAAATTTTTAAATTATATTGACAATAATTTGCTCAAAATTATTATCATATAGACAATTTTGTCCAAAATTTTATTTCTATAGAAAATTTTGTCCTTAATTTTACTTTCAAAATTTTATTTTGTCAAATTTTTATTTCTATATAGAAACTATGTTATCAAACATTGTATTTCTATAGAAAATTTTGTCAAACTTAATTATATATATACCGTAATTTAATCGGTCTTTTTTAGTTCTAATATATTTAACCACATATCGACTACCTTGCAATTTAGAAAAGACGGCGTGTTAGGAAGTTTTAAGATACCCTTGCCATCGGCAAGTGATACAAGCAACCCAAGTAATTTCGATTGTGGATGACAGTCTTCGAGTAGAAGTTTCTACGCAATCCATGTGGGAGGCGTACATAAGCTTCGGCTTGTCCGAACTTACGACCGCTACTATAATTGTTTATTTTGAAGTATCCGTTATAATTTGCGATTTTTAAACTCGGCATTGGTCTTAGTAGGGGTTCCGGAACTATGGGCTTCTTGTACACCGCGTCACCTTACGCGCCGACCACAACAGAGAATTGGGGACATAACACTTCCGATACAAGTGACTAACTCTGGGCTTCGTACTCCTAATTCTTAATTTTTATTGAATCCCTGTTAAATTTATAGCCGTCAAGCGCTAAAACAATGTATTCTATTTTAAAGGATCAGCCGCATCTCGTCACTCAGGCCTCATCCAATACCACTCGCTCCACTACCGCAGCAGACCGCAAGTCATGATCACCCCAAAACCATGTTCCAAGGAGCAAAATTGTTACATTTTTCAACGTGGAAAACAGGTAATCTGGCTTTGTCGAACACCATGTTCTTTTTCTCGGAAATTATGTATCTGATTTCGGCAAGCCATGCTTGTCATACGTTGACGCAGAAAAAGATTATTTTTGTTTCATGGTCGCTGTGAAAAAGTGTACATTTGGTGCCTCTTTGAAACATGTTTAGTGCATCAGTATACCTTCTACTGGGCTGCATAAGGATGCGAAGGACACAATTTTTTGATTTCCAATCCAAAGGTGCTCGAAAAATCGATTATAAATTGTAATAAAAAAACCGACTTTTTACCTTTCGACTTTTTCAAGCTTTTCGAATTTTTAATAGTTTGAAGTTGCGGATTAAACAAAAAAGAAAAAAAGTCTACTTTGATCCGAAGATTTTGAATTCCTTTAAGTATTTCATTCTTCATTGTTTATCCAAACTTGCTGCGGCAATTTTTAAAATGAAGACATTTTTGAGTGGAGCTTTATTCAACTTTAAATCTAGGCTCAAAAAACAAATTAAAGTTTATTGATTAAAAAATTCATTCTCGCTTCGATATATTTACCTACAATAAGTAAAAGGCCTTATTTCAACCAAGCCATACGACTTAAACAGAGTATGGCCGAGTTTCAAAATTTCGCTGGATTTGATTCGATTAAAAAAATATCACAAAAATTGCAAGATGATAAAAAGCTCGAAGTCGATTTTTTCTGCTTTTGTATCCCTAAAATCTTAAAACTTTATCGCCGCTAATTTAATTTTTAGTTTCAACTTAAAATGCCCTATACTATAAATGTTTTGCCCAAAAGCTCTAATTTTTGATAATTTTAAAAAACGAGCGCACCAATAATTTTTATTTTTTGGGAAAATCTACCTCAATCGGGCTTTCTAATTTTCGATATTTTGGTCATAAATAGACTAATCAAACTTAAACGGAAAAGACGAATTTCAATGGAAAAAAGCGTGGAAAAAGTCGCACTTTTTATTAAATGCACGCAAATGTTGAAAGTCGACATTTTCAAAAATTAAAAAGGTCAATACAAATCCACTCTATTCAAATTTGGAAAATGTCGAAAATCGTGACTCTTTGCAAAAAGCAACAAGTCGAATTTGAAAATTTCAAAAAGTCGACATTTTGGATTTAATTTAAAAAAACAACCTAATTAAATATATTCATGGGAAGAAAATAAAGTAAATATTTTTTAACCAGGTTCAAGAAAACTTGCTAGACATAATTTAATCTTCTTTTTTTTCACTTGTTAACGATTTTTTTTATTTTTAAGAAAATTGGAGCGTCGCATACGAAGTTTACGGACGCATTTTTGGTAAAATTTAAACATTTTAGGAAATTTTGAAACTAGTTTTTGTGGGATTGCCAATTTAGACAATCTTCCAGTGTGGCTTAAATTACGATATGCAAATTTTGCTTAGTAAAAGAAGACACATTTCTCTAAAATTAAAAGGTTTTTTCTTTGTCAAAAGCGATAAAAACTTTTCAATGAGTCGTATTGTCCTTATTAATTTAGAGTGATTTCACCTTTAAAAATGGGGTATCATAACATGAAAGAAAAATTGTTTTGCCGGGTAAGGTCAACTTGACAAAAATAGCAACATGGGTTTTCACCACTTTATGTTTCAAAGACGTTTTACTTGAAACATTAGCCATAAATCTCTACTGGACAGTTCGAGTCTGAATTTGGGAAAAATAAAAGTTGTGCGTTAAACTCGTTTTTTAAAGGATTTTATTGGCATTATGAAGAAAAAAGCTGAAAACAAGTATATACGGCCGTAAGTTCGGCCAGGGCGCCGAATCTTATGTTCCCTCCACCATGGATTGCCGCTAGAAACTTCTACGAAAGACTGTCATCCACAATTCGACCATTACTTCGGGGGTGGTATCTTCAAAACTTCTTAAACATCGCTTTTCTAAAATGGAGTGTAGTCCATAAGTGGTAGACGAGCTAGAATTTGCAATTATGGGGGCACTATATACAATACGAACTGATAGTGGACCAATTTTTTGTGATTGGGGATCGATTTATCCTGAGGGGCTATATATGAACTATAGACGGATAAGGACGATAAGTATTAGCTGTTGTTAAACGGCCCATATACTAGCCACAACTGTGACCAGAATCTTCAACTCGCGTCTCATGAAATTTGCTCCTCGCAGAGGCTCAACAGAGTCCAAATTGTGGATGCGGTTTATATGGGGCTATATATTATTATGGATGATATGGACCATTTTGTCATGGCTGTTAAGACTATCATACTTAACCACCCACCAAATTTAACAAGAATCGGATAAATTTTGCTTTCTCAAAGAGGCTCGGTCAACTCTGGGGTCGGTGACTAGGCTTTGGCTATATATATTATGGCTCGAGTTATGAGACAATTCCTTCATGTTGTTCAGAACCATATCTAAATCACGTACCAAATTCAACTGCAGGATAGATAGTGAATTTTTGCTTCCATAGAGGCTCCGGAGGCAAATCTGGCGGATCGTGTTAGTATGGGCGGCCACTATATATTAATTATGGACGCATTGGACACATGTGCCAATGGTTGTTAGAAGACCATATTACTTTTACACCATGCTCACCAAATTTCAGCTCCAGATCGGGAGAAATTTGCCTTCTGCTTAATGGCTCCGCAAGGCCTGACAATCGGGGGATCGCGTTTATCATGGGGGCTATATATAATATTTGACGCCGAGTTGTGGCACCAAACTTTTTGCATAGTTGTTAGAGACCATAACTGTACACAGTGTACCAAATTCAGCACGCGATCGCGATTTGAAATTGTTCTCTTAGAGGCTCCGCAAGCCAAATCGGGGGATCGTCGTTTATAGTGGCGGGCTCTATATAATTATAGAAACGATGTAGACCAATTTTTGCGTGCTTGTTGGAGATCATATTGCTGACGACCACGTACCAAATTTCAGCGGCCATCGTATGCAAATTTGCTTCTCTAGATGACCGCAAGCCCCAAATTTGGGCTCGTCCGTTTATATCGGCGGCTCATACTTAAAAGTGGACCTCGATAATGGCCCATTTAGGCAATACCATCCGACCTACATCAATAACAACTACTTTGCTTGCCAAGTTTCAATGTCGATAGCCTTGTTTCGCTTCGGAAGTTAGCGTTGCATTTCAACAGACGGGACGGACATAGCTCAGATCGACTCTGAACTGTTCACCCGACGCCCACAATATATATTACTCCTTGTGGGGTCTTAGAAGCAATATCTTCGATCGTGCTTGACACAACGGAATGACAAAGTTAATAATACCCCCATCCTATGGTGTAGAGTATAAAAACGAAAACAATAAAAAAATTTGCTTCTAAGCAAGCCAAGTACACAAAACCCAAATTTAAACGAGAATTTGTATCCTTAAAAGTATCCTTACTTTGTTATTCTCCGCTTGTTTGGCTCGGAATCAATACCAAAATTGTTAAAGGTAAAGGACAAAAATCTTTTGCGAACCCGGACATGCTTTTGTTTTTCAGTAGGCATAAAATTTATTTAAAAGAAAATTTAATTTAATACAAATGCGTGAAAAATGCCTTTCTTGTAAATTAGGAGAATTTTGTTTAATGTTGTGGCAGTCTTTATTTGATTTTAGATTTAAAGCAAAAATTAATATTAAATTAAGCTTTGGGCATCTTAAAGATAAAATAGTCTCTTCAAATATAGGCCTAAGAATTATTTTGAGGATATCGAATCTTTTGGCTTACTTTTTTTTTTAATGAAGATCAAAACCATTTTTGCCTTTTAAGTAATCCTGTAATGAATTTTTTAACTAAACACTTCATTTCTACATGATTGGCCCTTTGTTAAATATGTCGCAAAGAGAAAACCAAAATTCTGGCACACCTTGAATAGTTAAAGCTATCTAGAAAATGTCTTTCATTTTAAAGAAGCCTGCACTATTGACTCAGATATCAATACCAAAATCCTTATGAGAAGCCCTCAAATTCGTTTGATGATTTTTTAAGTGTAGATAGCTTCTGAAATAATTAAGAAAAAAATAATTATTTTCACGAAGTAGTGCACGAAATATTGCCACACTTTTGTTCCGTGTATCATTGTATTCTACCTTGTTGCATTTTGCTATCAGCTTGCACTGCCACATTACTAAAATTCCCAATAGTCTTCCAATGAAAATGAAGCTGCAGTACAATGCTATAATTTCCGTATATGCACAATGAAAAGCCATAACTACCGGATATACAAACACAATTCAGGCAGGTTACACTTTTTGGATGGGTAACGTGTGTTACAACAGTGCCCGTTGTTCACTTTGTTCGCTCTACGAGTAGCAGCTCGCCTATTTGGCTGTCGGTCATCGCATAACAAATATGTTAGGAACGTTGCGTTGTTTTTGTTATACTTTTAAATTATATAGCCACTTTGTTTGATTTCTCTTATTTCCATGTTATTTGGTTCATTTTAAATTAATCTATGACACTTATGCACACTTCAATTTAAGATGCATGCATTGACGTGGCACTATTAGAACGAGTGATCTGCTGGAGGGGGTGTATTAAGCACCAGAAGTTTCATTTGAATAATGCCGTTACTCCAAATCTGATATCAAATGATAGTATATTAGAAAATTGAACAGAGTCTTAAGAAGAGTAAAAACGGCACTGAATGCCTCTCATCGAATCACTAGAGAGGTAAATTAATACATTCTTCAAATGTATTTTCACTGTAAATAGTAGTGCATAATGGCCTTCGATTCTCCAGCTCAATCCTTGAAGATTCATCTCCTGTATCTCCCAATAAATCCCTATATAACCATACTATACACTGCGGATATAATCATCGATGATGCCACGGAAAAGCCGTGCTATATATCTCAACTTTTATTTTAATATTCAAATATAATTACGCCCTGGCGTCGGTACGTCACCGGTCCCCCCTTCCCTAAACCCTCTGCTCCTTTTGTCGCCTAATAAGTTTCTATTTGGTGTTGTTGTTATTCACAGATTATTTCGAATTTGTTGCTTTTATGTTTTTTTTTTTTTTCAAAACAAATCCCGTCATTCTACATGCTGTATCGGAGCTACTACTTTTGTTCTGGCGCAAGAAGCTTCATCTAAAATGTCTGGGGATTCTGATTTTATTCAATTGATGCACCAGCAAATGGGATGATCATCTAGTCTTCAGGTTGTTCTGCCAATTTCCAGCGGAGGCCAAACACAACTCGATTCAATAAGACTCAACGCTCAAAACCGTCAGCTTCTTGCGAATGCTGAATGGCCTTGAACTATGACTAATAGAAAAAAAAACTAAAAAACAATATGCCCGGGGCAACCGGCTTGCATCTTATCCCCGATAAAGCTTTAGTATTGCGGGATATTGGAATGCAGTTATCATCTGTCTCAAGCGGTCCGGCGAGATAGGAGTGAATTTGCCCAATTTTATTTTTTCGCTAGTTCATTTGGCTCCAAATAAGCCACACATATGAAAGCCAAACTTTTCAAAACAAACCTTGTTGATATGCATGCAGTTAGAAGATTTTAAAGCTGTTCTGAAAACAAGACTGAATTTGGCTAATTTCCATTTGCTTTTGCATAACATTTTGTATGATAATTAATTATGGCAATTAATTGCCACAAAAGGCTATAAAATACTTCAAAAAAAAAAACGACACATTTCGGCCACAGTTTCTCTGGCACCATTTGGCCCCGTAACGTTACATCGTTAGGAAGTGTTCTTGGAATGGGGAAAAGGCCGGTCTTTGTGCCATAAAATTACTTCAGAAAACAAAACCTTGTTTTGGTTTTTGACGGGGTTTTTTTCTGCAAGATTCGCGAGATTTCAGGATTCTCAAAATCATTTAAACCAGCCCCCATTCCCGCCTATGCCACACTGTAGCATATATTGCGAAAAAAATTATTAACACTGTGAATATTTTCATATTAATCTTGAAATTCATAGTTTGTGTGAATTTATTGCACATCTGCATTCAATGGCCGAGATAAAGTAGCCCTGAAACTTCAGGCAACATATCCCATTGGGGCCGACGACGCTATGGTACCCTATTTTGGCTACAAAGGACAATGCGAACATTTTAGAAGCTGGTGATTCATGTGTCCGAGCAAAAATTGTCAGTACTTGACATAATCTGTGTTGCGCTTGCAGTATTGCTGATCTAAGAATTTCTCCTTACTTTAAATTTTTACATTGGCCTAGAGGATAAAGGAGATTTCTTCCCCTATTTTGAGTATATATAAACGCAAAAAAATATAGTTTTTTTGTATTTCTACCACGCAATTAATTGTCATCTTAAGTTACAACAAAACTACCTAGCAAAACAAAAACAAATTTGTCGGCGAAGTTGTTCTAAAGGTACAACCTTTAACAAGCACTTCCACAAAATGGTCCCCACAAAGATTTCTTATTTTAACAACACAGAAGTCCTATATTAACTCACATCTTTTTCAATTAAATCCTTTTTTATATTTTTTAATTTGGGCAATTCTGTAACTTTTGTTTTATTCTCAAATGGGTATTAAAAAAGAGAAGTTAATCATAATAGCAAATTATTTGTAAAATTTTGACTCTTCGAAAACAATGCTTAAATCCATTCTAGAAAAATTGTAAATTTTTTTTAAAATATTTGACTATGAAACCTTACACACAGAAAAAACAAAGAAACAACACTATATTACCAACATGTTTTCCAATTAAAATATTAATTAATAATAGTTTATAAAAACTATCAATTAAAAAATTAATGGTTCAACAAGAAGATTTTAATCGTCAAACATAACAATCAATCAGCCAAAAAGTTTATTGTGCTTAATTTAGTCTTTTTTAATTAACTCTGTTGATACTATCATTCTCTGGTTGATTGAAGAAAGATTAATCTGCTCGGATCAACTTAAATTTCGTGATTGAAGACAAAAAATGTTTTTTCTGTGCCAGAAACGTTAGAAATCCCTGCCGGAAGAAATGCCGACTAACAATACAGGACCCGGTTAACAGGAACTAGTCCTGGTGCTGCCATGGACAGTCCCTAGTTTCTGGTCAAGGACGTGTGGAAGGGACCGGTCACTTTTAACACTGGGATTGTCATTGACGGGGTAAATTTACACTTTAGGACACGCCTTGGACCTACACACAAACAATTTTTTTTCTGATTCAATCACGAAATTAATTGATTCAATTAATTTTTTAATTGAAATGTCTTCAATCACGAAAATAATAGTATCAATCACAGTTTTAATTGGGCATAGAACAAATTATTGATTAAAAAAATAATTGATTTCATTAGCAAATTTCAATTAATTTTTTAATTGATTCAATTAAAAATTTAATTGATGTTGATTGCCAAACTTAATTAATTTTTTAATTAAAAAAGGTCAATATTTTCAATTACTTTCTGAACTGGCTTAGAGTTTTTTTTTTGGAATAACAAATGATTGTTTGAAATAAATTTTTAATTATAAAATAAAAAAAAATGTTAATCACTTTTTCAACTGACTTAGTCTTTCGAATTTGATTAAAAAGTTAATTGTATCAATTGATTTTTTTTAATTAATAATTTTAAAATTTTCAATCATTTACTTAATTAACTTAATGTTTCTACCTTGATTAAAAAGTTAATTGTATCAGTTAATTTTTTAATTATAAATTTTAAAATTTGCAATTATTTACTTAATTAACTTAATGTTTCTAACTTGATTAAAAGGTTAATTGTATCAATTAATTTATTAATTGAAAACAATTTCAACTTCAATTAACTTTTTAATTGGAAATATTTTGGTGATATTTTTTTCTGTGTAAGGACACGTCCTAGGGGCATTTTAGTAGAAGCACTCCCTAGACAGGTCCTCATGAACCAATCTCGGGCAAACTTTTAGAAATCTGTTTCAGCTTGGTTATCCGAAGCGCACCAGAAATGACAAACTTTTGAAAAATGTTGAACAATGGGTTATTCTGGTAATTCTACTTCACTAACTGTGTAGATCCAATAAGATTTTTATATGACACAAACACGACAAAATGGATCACTGGTACCAGTCCTGTGATAGGTCCGTCAGTGGACCAATTTCCGCCTTACGGCGATGCCAATTATTCCCGTAGGGATGCATTACAAATCATAAACTTTTATAAAAGTTATTTATTTGGCAAAATGTGATGCAAATTAAGTTCAACGGCTGTTGAAGTGGTGGTGGTCCTATGTCAAGCCCATGTTAAATTCATTGCTTCTGCTTCAATTTTGCACCACTGCCGGATCCAAAAAGAAAATTTTTACTACTGTTTTGGCGACGCTTTTTTGCTGAGTAATTTTCAATTATTTTTGCCGCCCGCCGATTAAATCGACTCATCTCCACTGCAACGTAAATTTATTTCACTATATAGATAAAACTGACTGCGCGATTCATTCTCTATGCACTCAAAAACAAATTTTGTGATATCCAAAAATTTTTTGACTTTCACTTAAGCATTTTGGTATTGATTCCGATTTTCCTATATTAGCCAATATTTGAAATTTTTTATCTTTTATCCAACTATTCAGATTCTAATTATTAAAGTAAAGATAATTTATTCAAACAATTTTTTCTTTCCATTAATGAAAATAGCCAAAGGCACACGACGTTGAAGGAGGTTCGCAAATTTCAAAGTGGAGTGTATAAAATAAATGTTGAATAAATGTAGAACGAAAAATTAAAAGAATATATTTAATCAAATTTTCTTCTTAAAAAAGGTATACTGCTTATTGTTATATAAATTTACTGTCCTAAAATTAAGGATGTCTAAACGTTCGTATTAGAACAATATTGTTTTCAGTGCGAGATGTAATATATAAAGTTGAATTAAATTGAAACTTAAATTAAAAAATAATAAATATATTAAAATAATAGTAAAAAGAAATAATAACAGCAATGGACAAGATGGTTAAAGTGACTTAAAAATAGGGTTCATATACAAATTAAAGAAAAGTTAAAATTCCAGTAATTTAATAATAATTAAAATAAAGTTAAAAGCCGGCTATTTGTCCTCACAATCTTCGGATTTATTTATTTTGTTTAGAGAGATATCATGCAAAAAAAATAAAATTCCCTTGGTCTGACTTAAAAAAAAAGTTTTCTTAAGTTTTGTTTTAATGTAGAAAGTGGTCCTGCGAAAAAAATGGATACCCCATTAATATCACTAGTTTACACTGAAAATGTACACATGATGAGAGTCGACTTTTCTTATGTATTTTGATCTGCTGAATTCGAAAAAAAAAATTTTAAATGTTTTTTAATGGAACAGTTTTTGAGATATCCCGTTATTTTTTAGTTTTTCGCTTTTTTTCACTAAACAAATTAATTCTGCCGATTATGAAATATCGCGATTATTATTGTTGTTGGTTACTAAATGGAAGGATTAGAATGAACAATAATCGTGTATAATTGGATCTGTAATAAGTTATAAGTGGTTCCAAGAAAAATATGGGGATGCGAAAAAGCCAAATTTTCAAAAAAAAAAAATTACAATGGACCCTTTTCCGCCAATTTTTTGTAAACTGAGTGTATTTTGTCGGAAAGGAAGTTTCTATTGGTCCGATTTTTTTTCCGTTTGTCCCACATAATTTTTTGAGAAATCTCCGAAGAGAAAGGATGTTTTCCATAGAGGGTTATATGTACCTTATGTTAATACCTCATCCACATAACACTTCCAAAATCCACTTTAACTAGATTTCAACTGTCATTTGCTTTAAAAAAAGGATTTAAAATCCACCTTAAAGATTTCGAGCGTAAGTAATGGGCTATAACGCATTTTCAGAATTTTGTATTTCCCATTTATTCTTTAGATATAAAGATTTGGAATTAGGTTAAATTTTCAAAAAATCGTTGAAGCATAATTCTTAAGAGAAAATAGCGAAACTTAATTTTCAAATACAAGCATGGAAGATGCGTGGGTAGAATCATTCCGACGCCTTCCAATCAGTTTCCTTCAAAAATCTACATAACTGAACTATTTACTTATAATCTTGAGGTTAGCAAATTGGTGGTTATATAACGCCAGATTGCTGTAGGGTATAATGGAACTTCCAATGGAATGATTCGTTTAGTCAGATGCTTTAATTCTTCTTTTTTTCAAAATTAGGAGGCATCACAAAAGATGGAATTTGAACAATCCCCTTTATGGCGTTTTGTTAGTGAAAACGAATGAAATTACCTGAAATAAAATTCCGGTGATCCGAATTGTGGAATTTTAAAAAATGTTAAAAATTTTAAATCCGTGTTAGATATGCAGAATGAGACCATGATAAGACAAGTTTTTGACCTTTTGTTAGATAAATTATTTCATAATGGATTTAGCAATAACAAATTCTGTAAGCTTGACTAAGTCGTACTGTGTTAGAACATCATAAGTTCCTATCGTGTAGGAAAAATATTAGCAACAATTCATTTCATTGCTGCTATAAACAAGCCCGGAGTGGAAATCCTAATCGTGTTTCATGTACTGGGATATAAGATTATTTAGTTTATAATGCCGTCCCATAAGAATGTGGGCCGGTATTAGGTTCTTTACTGCAAACTAAAATGGGAAGGACAAAAAAAACCATGCCAATAGGCAGACCCAAAAACGACCAATTCAGTTTGGTCCACATATATTTAATTAAAAAATTGGCTTTATACAAAAGAACCATATCAAGAAGATGTCCAATGCATTAACATTCCGAAATCATTTTTATGGCTACTATTAAAGAGAGAGGCTAAGAATCCAAAAATCTTATTCGAAATCTTGAAAGTATCCTATTGTTTATGAAGGATGTTTTCCTCTGGCCATTTTTTTAAATGAAGACGTGGCTTTGTCCGTTAGGGTAGGACATCGACTTTGAAAATGAGTATCTTTACATAAAATGAAAATACTATAGAACTAAATCAATTTGCCATAAAACAAACGGGATTGCAATTGTCGAAAACCGTCAAAATTGGGCTATAATGTATTTTTTTTTCTGAGAATGAACCGAACCATTCTTATAGGTATAAGAAGTACTTTGGGGACATACTAATACAAATTATTTTGTTTCTTTATTAATTATTTTGAATTTATTCCAGCATTTAGAGTTTGCGTACGCAAAATAGTTCGTAACAATATTCCGTAAATAATTTCACCCACAAGTTTTATACACAGTCTCTACACAAGTTTACTACGATTAAAGAATTAGTATTTTATTGATTAATAATAAAAGTAATTATAAACTATGATATAGATTGCTTAATTTTGTAAAATAATTTGAAAACATAGTATTTGTTAATTTTTAACAATATTTTTTTAGTGTGGTTTATAAAAAACAACAGAAAGGATGTTTGGTTAGTAGGTTAAAAAAACTCAGGGGTATGAAACTTGTGTAAGAACTGTGATAATTATATTTTTTGTCAATTTGTATTTTTTTCCGCGACCCACCTTAAAGTAAAGGAGCACTTTGGAACAAGTGTAAGATACAATGGGACACGGTAATGTAAGAAGGCCTATTTTGGGGACATACTAATACAATGGTAGGGCTGTTTCTTTTGCCACTGAAATACCCTAAGCCGAGAAGGACTAAAAGACACGTTTATCCAGGAAATTCAAAAAATACCACACTGTCATGTGCTGTTTAAAAGCAATCACAGAAAAGAAGTGAAATCTTCATTTTTAATGTATGAAATGCTCGAATTATTTACTGCTGCGATTTTTATGACACGTACCACTTTGAATTTCATGTTGTTTCGAGAAATTAGTCCCTCAAGAAATTGCCTGTGGATCAAAGAAGCGTCCACTATTTATCAAAATATAACATATCTGGCAACATCGGCGCGACTTTGGACTCGATGAGTTGTTCTGGACCAGAAACACCAGTGGCAACGGATGTTCTGTATAGCCCATTACAAATGTTGCATGCCAAGTGCTAAAAGAAAACAGCAACTAATTATTTGTGTTTTTGTTATTTATTTAAATTAGTTGGCATTTAAAGTTTGCATAAAAACATTGAATAAGCTGCAACGGATCGTGAAGAGGTTTCCTGCTCATACACTAAAAGAAGAATTTTCCTTACCCTGAGAAACGAAATTTTAGACAAACGCAGTTTTCTTTTGACGCTAAAATTTAACTTTTGATAAAATTAATTGACTTCATTAGCAAATTTAAAATTAATTTTTAATGATTCAATTAAATAATTTAATTGATGTTGATTAATAAATCAATTAATTTTTAATTAAAAAAGGTAATTATTCTATTACTTTCTGAATTGGCTGATTTTATTTGAATTGAAAATTGATGTGTTGAAATACATTCTATAATTACAACATAGAAAAATTTTTCCATCACTTTTTAAACTGACTTAGCGGCCATTTTCCCACATGTAGCTCCGTTAGGCTAACTGCCAGTTAGACAAATATAATAACAAATATCTTCCTCCTCGGATAACTTTAACAGAAAATTTTTCAAGTCAGCAAGTTCCTAACGACATATGGAATATATAGACAAGGTGAC
>PGFW01044422.1:7822-17956 GCA_003123925.1 Haematobia irritans | reverse complement strand
TGATGAATTTTGTTAAAACTCTGTTGCTGTGAGTTAGCTTGATAAAACAACACCTGTTTGTTACACTGTCAAAAGTTTTCTAAAAATATATTTATTAAATTTATAATTCATATACATATATCCATTTTTATACATTTCACACAGATACGAAATGTAAATTGAGTTGATATTTTTTTTTTTAATATTTTGAGGATGGACTTCATACCTACAGTCACTCCTACATACCGAATGATTGCATGTTGTCCTCAAAAGTTTTTCATAAATAATTCATTACACAAGAAAGTTCTATTGCATGTTACAATAACACACAAAAATGATGCTTAGAGGGAATTGAGAAGTAGCATGTATTTATTTTATTTCAATAGTTTTGTATATATATATATATATTTTTTTTTCTAAAAACCAAGAGAGATTTAGATGAAATTAATTTAACGTAAGTGTTCTTTGAGTCAGATATCTAGTGTTAGTCAGTTGGTTGGATATAAAAGATATTTTATCGAACCATACCTTCTAAATATTATGAAATTATCCACAAACAAGTATATACGGCCGTAAGTTTCGGCCAAGGCCGAATCTTATGTACGCCTCAATGTCATCCATCAATCGAATACTTGGGTTGTGTTATCTTTAAAACTTCTTAACGATCGTTTTTCTAAATTTGTGAGTTAGTGCCATATACGTGGTATATATTAGACAAAAAAGTTATGCGTAGGTAAGTCTACAATAATTACGGATCCGATAATGGAATTTTTTGCATCCAGGTACGTAGAGAGCCAGAATTTGAATATGGGGGTCGGCTTATATCCAGTTTCTTCGGCTGAAACTGGAATGAACGCCCGATCACGTCTTGCATGGCAAGGACGGTAGAGGGGGCACGGACACGAAAATTGTCGCTCGTGGTAAACAGCGTGTGTGTGCGTGGATTAACAACCAAAATGTCGTCGTGTGAGTCACGAAAATATATTACATTCGTGGAGTGGGCGTGAGTAAAGATTTACGCTCAAGCGAAAATAATCCTCGCTCACACAACATAAATCGCTGTTAAAAGTTAAATTAATTTACAATTTTAGTGGACACCTTGATGAAGAGTGTATGTTTTATAACGCTCATGTTTTCAAGACACGGTGGTCGCTAAAGGCAAATATCAAAAATTGTCTCGTGAGTACCGGACATTTTTTCGTGAATCACGGTATTTCTCGTGAGCAATGACATTTCGTGCGTCGTGAGTGCGTGAGTTCAAATTTTCTTTCGTGAGGTGTGCGTGGAGTAAACTATTACTTCACGTGGCACACCTCTAAAGGACGCCATGAGAAACAATTGCACCTTACTTCTCTATGTTCCTGTGAATTTCCAAAAATTCTGTAATTTATTATGGTTTCTAGACCCATCCTGAAAAAATAAATAAATATTAATAATAAGTATCATGCTGATATGTAATGCAAAAAAGTAAAGAGCCATATTTTTTATTATTATTATTTTTTTTATACCCACCACCATAGACGGCGGTATAATAAGTTTGTCATTCCGTTTGTAACACATCGAAATATCGATTTCCGACTATATAAAGTATATTCTTGATTCAGGGAGAAAATTCTAGAAGATATAAGCCATGGTCGGCGTCTGTCTGTCCGTCTGTCTGGCTGTCCTGTCCTGTCTGTTGTAGTCACGCTACACGTCTTTCAATAATGTAGGCAATCGTTGCTGCAAAATTTCGCACCAAACTCGTCTTTTGTCTGTCAGGCAGGTCAAGTTCGAAGATGGGCTATAATCGGTCCAAGTTTTGATAGTAGTCCCCTATATAGAACGCGCCTCCCGATTTTGGTCTTGGGCTTAAAAAACCTTAGTTTCTATCCAATGTGCTTGAAATTGGAAATCTAGAGATATTTTATAACCACAAAGAGGTGTGCCAAAAATGGTGGGTATCGGTCCATGTTTTGGTATAGCCACCATATAGATTGATTTCCCGATGTTATATTTCTAGGGCTTCTAGATCGATAGTTTTTTATCCAATTCGCCTGAATATGGAAATCTACGAGGTAATTTTAGCCAACCATAAAGAGGATGTGCCAAAAACGATGGTGACTATCGGTTGATGTTTAGGTATAGCGCCATATAAGCATAAAGCAAAAATCGTATCAAATATAAGACATGGTTTTTCAAAACTTTTATTTTAAAGAAGTTTTTTATATTCAAAGCATAGCTATAATATTCTACTGGAAGTCGAGTGCCTAATTTGGAAAGATAAAGTTGCGTTTAACAAATCGTTTATAAAGGAAATTTTGATAGCATTAATGAAGAAAAAAAGCTGAGAAAAGTGAAAAATTAAAATTTTGGCCTTCCTAGAAAGCAAGTACACAAAACCCTATAATTGAAAAAGAGCAATTGTGGTCTTTAAAAAGTAATCCTTACTTTGTATTCTCCGCTTTCTTGGCTCGGAATCAATTACCAAATTTTTTAAAGTGAAAGACAAAATCTTTGGAACCGAGTATGTTTTTTTTTCAGTGTTCCGAAGGAATTTAAGCTTATCGACTTGAAATCTTGGGTACATGTATTTGTTATATTGTCATGTAACCGTCCGACTGGTATTGCAAAATGGGCGCATATCGGTCCCATATTTATTATAGCCCAGCATATAAACGACCCCCAGATTTTGGCTTTCGCGAGGCCTAAACTGAGAAGCAATATTTCCATTCTCGATCTGTTGAAATTTGGTCCTGGTGTGTTAGTATATTGTCTCTAACAGACCTGCAAAAATGGTCCACATCGTGTCCATTTATAGTTATAGCCTCCATATAAAACGGATCCCCAGATTTTGGCTAGCGGAGCTCTAGAAAAGAAACAAAATTTCATCGATCCGGCTAAAATTTGGTACATTGGGTATTAGTATATAGATCTCTCAAGCAACCATTGCAAAATTGGTTCAGCATCAGTTCGTAAATTCATATATAGCCCCTCATATATAAACCGATCCCAAGATTTAAACTTGCGGAGGCCTCTTAAGGGAAGCATAAATCTTTCATCCTACCATCTGGAAATTTGGTCGTGGTGTTAGTATATTGTGCTCTAACAACCATGCGCACAAATGGTCCATCATCGGTTCTAACTATTAGATATAGTCCTCCATATAAACGACCCCAAAATTTTCGAGCTGCGGACTGCTCTAAGCAGAAGAAATTTCATCCAATCCGGCCTTGAAATTTTGGATAGCATAGTGTTAGATATTATATCCTCTAACAACCATGCAAAAATTTGGTTCATATCGGTTCATATTAACATATAGCCCCATATAAACGCGATCCCCAGATTTGAACTGCTGTAGTAGAGGTGTGCGCGTGACGACGAAATTTTACGTGACACGCGGTGATTCACGCGTGGAGTCACGTGATTCGTGCAATGAAATTTTGACACACTCTGGCCTTCTGGGGCCATATAAGTTCATATGCGGGCGAAAAGCTATATATGGGAGCTATATCTCGAATCTGAACCGATTTCAACCAAAATTTGGCACGCATAGTTTACAATGGCTAATTCTACTCCCTATGCAAAATTTCAACTAACTCGGAGCAAAATTGGACCTCTGTGGGAAAATAAAGTGTAAATCGGGCGAAAGCTATATATGGGAGCTATATCAAATCTGAACCGATTTGCTGATATTTTGCAGTTTTCGAGACTCATAAAATGTTCGGATGTACGAAAATTTGAGGAATATCGGTTGATATACACGCCAATTCATGACCAGGTCGGTGAAAAAACATTATATATATGGCAGCATATATCTAAATATGAACCGAGTTTTTTGCCAAAATCAATAGGGATTCTTTGAGCCGAACAGGACCGCTATAACAAATTTTAATGGAGCAATCGCGGAGCTTAAAACTGCCGAGGGCTGGTACTTTGCACACAAAAAATACACGCACAAGACAGTACAGACAGACGGACATAGACCAGACAGACGGACATCGCTAAATCGACCTCAGAATTTAATTCTAAGACGATTCGGTATACTAAACGATGGGTGCTCCAGACTTTTCCTTCTTGGCGTTACATACAATGCACAAACTTATTTATACCCTTTTACCACAGTAGTGGTGAAGGGATATAAATATTGATATCGACATTTTTACATTTTTAAAAAATATGAAAACATAACTCCAAATAAAAAATTAAATAATTTTCGGAAAATAATTGGTTTTCATTGGTTCATTAAATTTTGGCTTAGATGTAAACAATAAATTCTATATAGTATATTATAATATATGTAATTATAATTAATAAAAAAATAAAAAGTAAGTAAACAATAACAACTCATAATCATTAGATTGCCTCAATTAAAAATTAATAAATTTTTTCGGCAACAAAATCAATCCAAATTTTAATTGAATTTATATTTTCGATTTGATAAAATGTTAAATTGTATCTGTTTAAGAGTGAAGTAAGTTTTTAAGTTCGTACCTCATTCGTGATTCATTTTTTTCGTTTGTTTGTAAGTATAATAGTCGTGAACGTTGGCGTGAGTTGCAATTTTAACATCGTGAGCGTGCGTGAATAGTTTTTTGTATGAATCGTGAGTGTGTGGAAGTACGTTTTTTCATTGTTTCGTGGAACGTGCGTGAGTAGTTTTTTTTTTCGCAATCGTGAGTGTGGATATATCAAATCACGTTGCGTGAAGTTGATATATCCCGGTCGTGAGCGTGCGGTAGGTGCAATATTCTGGCAATCGTGAGTGTTTAATCTTTGCAGGATTTTGGTTTGTGTTGAAACGTGAGTGAAAGCGTGAAATCAATAAACTCGTGCGTGAATGTTAGCGAATTCATTTCGTGAAGCGTGCGTGAGTGTGAGCAATGTCCAAAAAACGGGCGTGGTGATCGTGCGTGAACTGTTACGAATTCTTTCCGTGAGCGTGGCGTGAGTGTGAAGCAATTCAAAACAGGGCGTGCGGTGATCGTGCGTGAATGACATTTTTGAATTTTGAGCGTGCGCTGAGCGTGCGTGAGCGTGGTGAGCGTGGCGTGAGCGTGCGTGAAAACTCCCGTGCACGCGCACACCTCTACTCCGTAGTTCTTGATGGAAAAAGGAGCAAATTCATCGATCCCTGTTGAAATTTTGGTAGGGCGTGGTGTTAGTAATGTGTCCTTTAGCAAAGCATTGCCAAAATTGGTCCATATCGGTCCTATAATCCATATATAGCCCCCATATAACGCGATCCCCGAGATATGGTTTTGGAGGCCTATGAGAAGCAAATTTCATCATGATTAACGTTGAAATTTGTACCAGTTGTGCTGGTCATATGGCGCTTTAACAACCATGTCTAATTAGGTCCATATCGGTCTATAGTTATATTAGCCTTTAGAGTAAACCGAGGACGATGTTAAGTAGTTTATGATACCCTTGCCATCGGAAAAAGTATTTCCACAACGCCAAGCTAAGTTCCGATTGTGAATTACAATCCTTTCGTAGAAGTTTTTTCTACGGCAATGCCATGGTGGAGGGTACATAAGATTCGGCCTGGCCGAACTTACGGCCGTATGATACTTTGTTTTTAATTTCGCGTTTTGAATATTACATTTATCGAAATAATTCATTTATCTAATTGAGGTATTTACACGCACAATAAGTCATACACAGTCTTCACATAAGTTTTACATAACCCGCCCTGAGTTTTTTTACCTCCTAACTAAACATGTTCTTGTTGTTGTTTATAATCCATATCAATAAAATCTTCCTGAAGAATTACATAATTACTTTGATTTTCAAAATTAAATCTTAAACTAAAACGAAAGGATATATATGCATATTTTTTAAATTTGAATTATATTAATGAAAATATAAATTCCTTTACCGTATGTAAACTTGTGTGAGACTGTGTATGTTTTTGTTTGTACTTTGGGCCGCCTTCTGCTGCAGCGCCTAAAGCCAAATATTCCTAAGCTGAAAAATGACTTTCAAGTTTTACTATATTGTGAGGCTTCTAAATGGTCTGAAAATATACTCTCTTCCTTAATTTAAGCCTCCACATAGATAGTCATAGTTATCGTAGATGTATATGAGGTAATGTGATACGAGTTCTTTGAATTTGTGGCCATATATTTCGCAGCAGTAGCATAAATGCACGCTAACAATCCCATTATTGTGGGTCCGTTATCGCTCTGCACTAGGATTACCATGTTGCATTTGTAATACAAAATTGTGAACTATTTTTCGGGGTCAATCACCATTATCGATGAAAATTTTGCTAAGGGTGATATGAACATTGAACCTTATGTTGGTCAGTTTGTAATAATGATTGCCGAACTTAGAGCTGACATTGGTGGGGCAAGTACTGCTGTGAGTGTTTAATAAAGAGGGAGGTATGACTGTTCATTTTCAAATGTGAAGCAATTTGGCGTTGGCAATAAAAGAGCATATATTGTGGCCTGATTAGTATGCACATATTGTTCAATAAGTAAAAACTGCCGGAAATAATATCAAATTCTAAGAATCCGTTTCGATATGTTTATCTTCGATTGATTACTTTTTGGCACGAATTTATGAACCTGCAAGCGGCCAAAAAGAGCATATCACGCTGGCTGAACCGCTGTGATATTTTGGCTTATGGCCTTTCACACTTTTGTTCCGAAAAACTTTTTATAGGCCACCACCATACGAATGGTGACGGGGGGTATAATAAGTTTGTGCATTCCCGTTTTGTAAGCTCATCGAATATCGTTTCCGACTATATAAAGTACTATATATTCTTGAATCAGGGAGAAATTCATAAGACGATATAACAATGTCCGTTCTGTCCGTCTGTCTTGTTCTGTCTGTCTGTTGTAATCACGCTACATGTCTACAATAATGAAGGCAATCGTGGCTGAAAATGTTTTGCTACAATCTCGTCTTTTTGGTCTGCAGCAGATGCAAGTTCGAAGACATGGGCTATATCGGTCCGGTTTTTGATAATAGTCCCGCATATAAACCAACCTCGCCGATTTTGGGGTCTTGGGGTCTTTATAGAAATCGAAGTTTATTATGCTCAATTTGCCTGAAATTTGAAATCTAAGAGTATTTTATGACTATAAAGAGGTGTGCAAAAATGGTGAGTATGTCCATAAGTTTGTGGTATAGCCCCCATATAGACCGATCTTCCCGATTTTACTTCTTGCGCTTATAGAAACCGCAGTTTTTTAATTCAACTTTACCTGAATTGGAAATCTACGAGGTATGTAGGGACACACAAATACTGTGCCAAAAATTGTGAGTATCGGTCCATAATTTTGGTATAGCCCCCACATAGGAGCCGATCTCGGCTCACCGATTTTAACTTCTTGGGCTTTATAGAAACCGCAGTTTTTATTCAATTTACCTGAAATTGGAAATCTAGAGGTAATTGTAGGACCACAAATACGTGTGCAAAAACTGTGAGTTTTATTCAATTTGACTGAAATTGAAAATCTAGAGCTATTGTATGGACCAAACAAAGTCGTGTGCCAAGAAATTTGATGTATTCGGTCCATATTTTGGCTATAGCGCCGCCATATTAGACCGATTCTTCCCGATTTTACTTTTGGTAAGAATGCTTTATTTCATATGAAATGGTCTGACGGTATTGATAGGACACAAAATACGTGTTTGGCCAAAAATTGTAGAAGTTATCGTCGTCGCAATATTTTGTATAGGCGCCCATCATTAGGACGATCCTCCGATTTTACTTCTTGGGCTTATAGAAACGATAATTTTTTCCAGATTTACAGTCTGAAATTGAACAATACTAGAGAGTATTGTTAGGACGCACTAATTGACGGTGTAGCCAGAAAATTGTGAGTAATCGGTTCCATTGTTTTGGTTACGGTTCCCATATAGACAAACGACGCTCCCGATTTACTTTTTGGGCTATAGAAACCAGTAATTTTTATATCCAATTTTGTCTGAAAATTGGGAAATCTAGGAAGTATTTTAGGACATAAAAGAGGTGTTGGCCGAAATGGTGGAGTATCGGTTCCATCATGTTAGTATAGGCCTCCATAAGAGATCTCGCCGATTTTTACTCCTCTGGGCTCTAGAGACACGTAAGTTTTTATTTGAATTTGCCTGAAATTGTAAATATTCTGCGTAATTTTAGGCTGCACAAAAACGGTTGTATCGGATTAAAGTTTTATCGGTCATTTGGTATGCATCCATATAGATGGACTTCACTTCTTGAGGGTGTAGAAGGCGCACTGATCTGAAATTGTAAAAAATGTAAAATTTCGCAGATTTTAACTAGATCTACAGACTTAGATTTCAAATTCAGAGTTATTTTATAATGTTTCTTGGGCAGCACTTACAAGAGATCTTAATGATTCTTCTAAAACTCAACAAAAATTGGTTTTCTTATATAAATCCAGATCTGATATAGTCGCTCATAGGGATCTATTTATCTTCGGCGAGAGTTGTCCTCAAGCCGATCTGAAATTAGAAAGGGAAACCCTACATATTTGGTTCCATAGGTGGTGGGTATTTAAGCATTCGGCCCGGCACGAACTAGTGCTGTTATATAACTTTTTTTTTAATAAAAACCATAGCATCATTTTCTACTTGAAGTCGCGTGTTTGAATTTGGACATTTTTGAGTTTTCGTTAACACGCGCTTTAAAGGACTTTAATAGCAAATGAAGAAGACAGTAAAAATGAATGAACTCAAATTATTTCCTATACCAAGTACGCGAATACAGGAAATTTAAAAGAGAGAGAATTGATGTCGGTTAAATTTAATCATATTTTACTTCTCCGCTTCTTTGGACTCGGAATCAATATCAAATCATATTTAGTAGAAAGACAAGTCCTTTGCGGACCGGGCAAGTTTTTTTAGTGAAGTCTTGTTTATTTTTCAGTCAAAAATGAAGCTATTGCACACTTGAATCAACAATAAGTTATATTTCTGTATGTATATAGAAGATCAAAATGCTTTCTGGAAAGGCATGGTAAAAACATAAAATGAGCTTTCACTGAAATATATCTGTCAGCTGTCAGACAAGTGCCTTAGATATTATAACAATCTGAAGTTACTTGAAATATATGTCAGCCACCCTATACAATAGTGCCATAAAGTTCGTATAAATTTGTAAAATAATTCCTATTCATTAAAATATAAACGCATTAAATTTCAATTATTTTTATTTATTTCATTTCTACTAAAGAGTGACTACCATGTTCCATACTTATTTAAAATAAGATGCAACTTTTTTTTTTTAAATTGAAAATAAATAAATTCGATACAGTATAAACTTATAACAATGTTAAAAACTATATGAGGAGCATGTACTTCATGAATTTTAATGAGAATGAAAGTTGCTCTATTTTACATTCATTTGTTACATTTTAGTAAAATTAAAAGTAAATATAAAATACTGAAGCATGTTTTCGTCCCAATCAATAACAATGGGAATGATTATTAAAAATTTATAAAAAAATGGCAAGGTCACTTTTGGTTCGGATTATATGGGGGCTATACCTAAAAATGGCTCAATATGGCCAATTTGGCTATTTACTCGTCCAGAAGGCTTCAGCATTCAAATCTGGGGATCGGTCTATATATAATAATGGACCAACAAGAGCGATGGCTCCCTCAAACCGAAGGTTTGTTTCATAGAAAAAACGTGTGATTCAACAGGCGGACGGTCATCGCTGGATCGACTCAGAATTTCATTACAACCCAGAATATATCTGTAGATTTACGACAAAACCCCATAAATCTAAAAACTCAATTTTACAGGAAAGCAAAAATACACCTTTAAGGGGTGACAAAAACTTCTGTAGAAACGATTTGAAAAACTACACACAACATAAAATTTTTGAGAAATTGTCCTATATCGACTTATGGGGTTTTGTCATAAGTTCACAGATATATTTTTCTCGGTGTCGAAGACAAATATTTCGTTGTGCGACAAACGGAATTATAAAAACAACCATAATAAAGAAATATTTATATCCATTATTAGAACCTTCTACACAATTGGCTTCTAATTTTCATATACCTTACGCATTGGTCGTGAATTCGCAGATCATTTAAATAATCCAATAGTTTTTCGAGTTTTCATCCCACTCTTAAATTTTATGTGAAACATTTTCACCATTCACTTCATAGTTAAGGTGGGTATTAAGTTCGAGTTTAGCCGCT
>PGFW01044419.1:431-10970 GCA_003123925.1 Haematobia irritans | reverse complement strand
TTCCAGAAAATGACTACTAAATTCTTGATGTATTATTGATCATTTGTATAGTGCCCAGAGTTTTCGTAAAAGCAGCAAAAAATGAAAAAATGGTCAATTGCTATTTGGGTTCATGGTCCTATGATCGTCCCTCTGAAGAAAATTTAAATGCTGAAGCAATTTCCATAGGTCTGTGTACCCATTTGAGTTATGCTTTCATTGGTTTAACTGATGCTGGAGCATTGGATATACAAAAATTCAAAAATGATAAGGAAATTGGTAAGACATACCATTCGCATCCAATTTAAGTTACACGGCAAATTCAATTTTCTATTTTCCTAAAGATTGGCTTAAACGAACCGTTGGCATGAAAAAATATAAACGTAATTTAAAAGTTATAGCTGTTATACGCGGTGATTCCTATATATTTTCCGATCCACAAAAGCATAGCATTTTTAAGGATTCAGTATTGGCATTTCTTAAAAAATATGGATTTGATGGCATAGACTTGTATTGGGTGTATTCGGATACCGATAAGGATACAGAGACGGCATATACCGATAAAAGGAATTTTGTTCTTCTTTTGCGGGATTTACAGGAAGCGTAAGTCGTAAAATCAAGTACATATATGTGAAAAAAGAGTTATCATAGGAAATGTAGGGGTTTGGGGTATAGCTACAACACAAACTGAAAAAAAAACTTTGTCATGAGTACAAATTTTTGCTGTCCTTAAATAATACGAATGATAGTTCTAGCTTAGTCTTCAATTGATGTATTTCGTTGATAGCAATCCACAAAAAGTTTACATTTAATTTAAAGATTTTCACCTTCACTTAAGGATTTTGGTTTTGATTCTAAGTCAAAGGTGGGGCTTCTTTAAAACATGGACAGTTTTTAGGGAGCTATGTAACATAAAATCTAATCTTATTTTTAAAGAAGGCAGAATCTCGGAATCAAATACCAAAAAATCCTTAAGGAAGGTCAACATCTTTGGATCCAAGTAAACAAGTTTTTTGGTGTAGGCTCTATGAATTTTAAAAATTAGGATACAAAATTAATTCTTTCGAATTTTCTTTCCCTTTTTTATGATTTATTAACAATTATAAATAAAATTAAAAAAAAATCATATTTTTAAGTAAATATTTTCTTAATTTCCAAAAAAGTTCTTTGAAGTAAAGATCGCAATAAATCCTAAAAATTAGAATAGCCTGCTATTTCTATAGAACTTGTCAAATTTTATTTTCTATTGAACAATTTTGTGTCAAAATTTTATTTCTATAGAAAATTTTGTCAAAATTTTATTTCCATGCGAAAATTTGACAAAATTTTATTTCTATAGAAAATTTTGTCAAAATTTTATTTCTATAGAAAATTTTGTCAAAATTTTATTTCTATAAAAATTTTTGTCAATATTTTATTTCTACAAAAATTGTTGTCAACATTTCATTTCTATAAAAATTCTTGTCAACATTTTAGTTCTATGGAAATTTTTGCTAATTTTTTTTTGTATGGAAAATTTTGTCAAGATTTTTTTCTATAGAAAATTTTGTCAAATTTTTTTTTATATAGAAAATTTTGTCAAAATTTTATTTCTATAGAAAATGTTGCCAAAATTTTATTTTTTCTCTAGAGAAATTTTTATTACATTTTATTTCTTATAGAAACATTTTGTCAACATTTTATTTCTATAGAAAATTTGCAAAATTTTAATTCTATAGAAATTTTGTCAAAATTTTATTTCCTAATAAAAATTTTGTCAAAATTTTATTTCTATAAAATTTTGCCAATTTTATTCTTATTTTGTCAAAATTTTATTCCGCTATATGAAAATTTTATCAAAATTTTAATTTTACTATAGAAAATTTTGTCAGACATTTTTATTTCTATAGAAAATTTTTGTCAAAATTTTATTTATCGAAATTTTGCAAAATTTATATTTCTATAGAAAATTTTGCAAACTTGTTATTCTATTGAAAATTTTGTCAAAATTTATTCTATGAAATTTTGTCAAATTTTATTTCTATAAAATTTTTCAAATTATTTCTTATAAAATTTTTCAATTTTATTTCTATAGAAATTTTTGTTATTTTTTTTTTTTATGGAAAATGTTGTCAAAATTTTATTTTTATAGAAAATTTTGTCAAATTTTTTTTCTATAGAAAATTTTGTCAAAATTTTATTTCTATACAAAATTTTGTCAAAATTTTATTTCTATACAAAAATTTGTCAACATTTTTATTTTTATAAAATTTTGTCACAATTTTATTTCTTTACAAAATTTTTGTCAAAATTTTATTTCTATACAAAATTTTGTCAAAATTTTATTTCTATAGAAAATTTTGTCAAAATTGTATTTCTATAGAAAATTTTGTCAAAATTTATTTCTATAGAAATTTTATCAAAAATTTTTTTTTGTATTGAACATTTTCTCAAAATCTTATTTCTAAGAAATTTTATCAAATAAAATAAAAATAAAATATTTCTATAAAAAGTTTTGTCAAGATTTTTTTCTATAGAAAATTTTGTCAAAATTTTATTTCTATAGAAATTTTGGCAGAATTTTATTTCTATATAAAGTTTTGTCAAGATTTTTTCTATAGAAAATTTGTCAAAATTTTATTTCTATCGAAAATGTCATTATTTCTATAAAAATTTTTGTCAAGATTGTTTTCTATAGAAAATTTTGTCAAAATTTTATTTCTATAGGAAATTTTGCCAGAATTTTATTTCTATAGAAAATTTTGTCAAAATTTTATTTCTAACGCAAATGTTGTCAAATTTTAATTTTTTGTATTGAAAATTTTCTCAAAGTCTTATTTCTATAGAAAATTTTTTTTTAAATTTTATTTCTATAAAAAGTTTTGTCAAGATTTTTTTCTATAAAAAATTTTGTCAAAATTTTATTTCTATAGAAAATTTTGTCAAAATTTTATTTCTATAGAAATTTTGCCAAAATTTTATTTCTACAGAAAATGTTGTCAAAATTTTATTTCTTTATAAAATTTTATCAATTTTTTTTTTCTATAAAAAATTTTATCAAAATTTTATTTTTATAATAATTTTCTATAGAAATAAATTATTAGAAATAACTTTTCTATCGAAATATAATTTTGATAAAATTTTATCAAAATTATATTTCGATAGAAAAGTTATTTCTAATAATTTATTTCTATAGAAAATTTTGTCCAAATTTTATTTCTATATACAATTTTCTCAAAATTTTATTTCTGTAAAAAATTTGTAAAAATTTTATTTCTATAGAAAACTTTATTCAATTTTAAATATAATATTTTTTCAAAATTTTATCTTTAATTTATTATTGAATATTTTGTCAAAATTTTATTTCTTTTAGAAAATTTTTTGTCAAAATTTTATTTTTCTATAAAAATTTTTGTCAAAATTTTATTTCATAGAAAATTTTGTTAAATTTTGTTTTCTGTAAAAATTTGTCAAAATTTTATTCTTAGAAAATTTTTCAAAATTTATTTCTATAGATTTTGTCAAGATTTTAGTTCTATAGAAAATTTTGTCAAATTTTATTTCTATAGAAGATTTTATGAGAAGAGAGTGTGTGTATTCTTCAGTTTGGCCAATAATTTAATCATGAATCGAATAACGCTTTAAAATTATTGATTTTTTTATCAAAATGCGTACTCTTTTAAGAAAGTTCATCGCGCTCTTCTTCCATTTTATTGTGGCTAAATTTTGCTTCAAATTTGCATTGGTGGCCATTGGACGCTTACAAAGATTTACCGGTAATTAAAAACTTACTACTTGCAGTATTACAGTATTAAAAATAATAACTTACCTGTGTACCCACTTTGAACTCTGTCCATAAAGGAATGATTTAAACCCCGGGCGAAGACCAGTCATTTATATGACTGTGGAACCGCGTTAGCCCATTTTGGACCCTGTCCACAGGAGAATATCTTAAACCCCAGCCGGGAAATTTTTGTCACTTTGGGACCGCATTAGCCCACTTTGGACTCCGTTCAACTAGAAAAAGCCTTAAACCCGCCGATGCGCCAGCCACTTTATATGCACTTTTGGAATGACGCCTACGAACCCCGATCTAGGGCTGTTTTCTCCCTTTTGTCGTTTTTCAAGTTCGCCTTAGCAACTTCGGATCTGTTTATGGTCGAGAAAGTCTTAACATTCGCCATTCATATCAATCGCAGAGGACGAACAATAGCGCTTGAAAAACGAAGCACAACACAAGAAGAAAATTTTTGCGTTCATTAATTCATATTTATGAAATATTGGGGTTAATTTTGATAATGAGCTCAAAATAAAATGGAGTTACACCCAAAAACCAATAAAAAATGGTTGTTGTTGTCTCCATATAATTTTTTTGGGGTCCTACTTCATTGATGGTTTGAGGCTCATTTTCATGTGGAAATTGACCCCAAATCCGAACTTTCACAATATATTTGTGCACCATAAAAATGAGCCACAATAAATTATAACTGATTTCAAAAAACACGGGCCTATTTTCACATTTAATTTAAAACACCCTTGTGAAAATTAACCCTAACTTGGCTGGATCGATAAGGGCGGTGTGAAAGAATGAGCCCCAAGATAATGAGCTAGCCCAACGCAAATAATCATGTCCTTATATACTTGGACAAAACGCTATTATTATAGGACCCGTAAACAGTCGAGCGCCAACAAAAATCTGACCCCAAAATCTAGGCGTTTATTTTCTCTTATAATTTGAAAGAGCCGCTATGAAAATGGGCCCTAAACTAATTTTGAAAAAATATGAAGTTTTAAATACAATCTCAAAAAAGAAGTGAGGTTATTTGAATATATTTCAAGTTTGAGGCTTTCATTTCCATGTGGAATTGACCCATTGACAAATGCAGCCCCAAATCTTTAACTTTCACAATGAATTTGTCACCATAAAAATGAGCCACAATAAATTTAAAAACTGAAAGGGTCTTTTTCACATTTGACTTAAACACCCTTGTGAAAAGTAACCCTAAACTATTGGATAAATACAGGGCCAGTGTAAAAAATTGGTCCCAAAGAAAATAAAGCTACACAACGCAAATGAAATAGGACCCGTTATGTGTGAGAGCCAAACAAAATCAGACTCCAAACCTGGGGTTTATTTTCTTTATGGTTTAAAAGGCCCGTGTAAAATTGTGCACTAAATTAATTGAAAAATATGAAGTTTTAAACTCAATCTCAAACAAGAACTTGGATTCTTTTTCATTTGAATTTTGGGTTTTATTTCAAAATGCAAATATACCCGAAAATTTAAATAGATTTTAATCCACAAAACATGAAAAATTAGTGGTTGTTTTCCAAAACAAAAAAAAAGTTCGCGCCGTTCTGATTTCATTGAGATTTTTGAGGCACAGTTTTTATGGAGCCCTCCTCACCCCCTATTTATAGCTGCCATTACCCCAGTGAACGAAACAATTTGACGCCCACTAAACCGAAATCAAATCTCAATGCGTTATGAAAATGAGCGCCCAAAATCTAAATTTAAGGTTAGGAACCAAAAACTTATGGCTCGAAAAAACAACAAAACCAAATCTTATATTTTTTGGGGAGGACCTTCATTTTCTTTTGGGTTTTTAATCATTATGGAAAATAAACGCCAATATTTTCAAAATTCAAATGGAGTCTTATTTACATTAGGTTTTTAGGGGGCTCAATTGTCATGCGCCCCAAACCATGCGGCTTATTTTCTTCTTAAAGATTTAAAAATGACGCTATTGAAAATTGGCCTTAAACTAATTTGAAAAAAAAACAAGTACATACGCGCCGTAAGTTCGGCCACAGGCCGAATTTATGTACCCTCCACCATGGGATTGCGTATTTAAACTTCTACGAAAGACTGTCGCATGGACATCGAATTACTTTGGCGTTGTGGTATCTTAAAAACTCCTTAACATCGCTTTTTCTAAATGTGAGTTAGTCCATACGTGCGTATCTAGACAAATACGTAGAGAGCCAGAATTGAAATATGGGGGTCGCTTTATATGGGTTGTGTGATTGGCGAATCGAATTTATCTGATGGCTATATATATTAACTATAGACCGATTATGGACCTAGTTCTGGCGATGGTTTGTTAATGCGTCAATATACCTTAGCAACAATGTTTTTCCATCGTTGAATTTTGCTCTTCCAAAAGAGGCCTCCGGAGGTCAAATCGTGGGGATCGGTTTATATAGGGCCTATATATTAAGTATGGACCGATTTCGGACCATTTTTGCTGGGTGTTTGAGACACTATCATATAACACCACGTAACTAAATTTCACTGAATCAGTATGAATTTTGGTCTTCACAAGAGGCTCCGCGAGGTCAAAATCTGCGTATCGGTTTATATGGGGGGCTATATATACATTATGCACCGTGTGGACAATTTTTTGCATGCGTTGTTAGAGACCATTATATTAACACCAATGTGACCAAATTTCAGCGGATCGGATGAAATTTTGCTTCTCTTAGTAGAGGATTCGCAAGCCAAATTTGGAGGTCGTTCTTATTATGGGGGCCTATACGTAAAAGTGGACCGGATGTGGACCAATTTTTTGCATGATTTGTTAGTGACCACTAATATAACACCATTTTTTTTTTTTAACCAAATTTCAGCCGGATCGGGATTGAATTTGCTTCTCTTAGTAGGCCTCGAAAGCCAAATTTGGGGTTCCGGTTTATATGGCTATACGTTTAAAAGTGGACCGATTATGCCCATCTTTTGCAATACCATCCCGCACCTACATCAATAACAAACTACTTTGTGCCAAGGTTTCAAGGCGATTAGCTTGTTTCGTATCGGAAGTTAGCGTGATTTCCAACAGACGCGGACGGACGGACATGCTAGATCGACTCAGGAATTTCACCACGATCAGAATATACTATTACTTATGCGGGTCTTAGATCAATATTTTCGATTGTGTTACAAACGCGAATGACAAGTTAATCATACACCCTTTCCTATGGTGGAGGCGTATAAAAAAAATTCAAAATTTTCAGATACAATCTCAAAAAAGAAATTCGTTTGTTCATTTTCTTTGAATATTTGGGTTTATTTTCAAAATGCAAATGGGCCCAAAAATGGAAAAAATGGTCTACATCGTCAGTCGATAATTACATATTAGCCCCCTTATAAACGATCCTCCGATTTTGGCTTGCGGAGCTCTAAGAGAAGCCCAATTTCATCCGATTCAGGCTGAAAATTTGGTACATGGTGTTTCAGTAAAAATATATGGTCTCTAGATGACCATTGCAAAAATTGATCTACAAAGCGGTCCATAATTATTTATATACCCCCATATTAAACGATCACCAGATTGACCTCCAGAGCCTCTGGAAGAAAAAAATTCATCTGATTCAGTTTAAATTTGGTACGTGGTGTTAATATATGACCTCAAACACCCATGCAAAAATTGGTCGAAATCGGTCAATAATTATATATTTATATGGGCCCCATATAAACCGATCCCCCAGATTTGACACTCCGGCTTGCCTTTTGGAGAAGCAAAATTCATCCGATCCTGGCTTGAAATTTGGTACGTGATGTTAGTATATTGGTAATCCAACATCCATGCAGGAATTATGGTTCCTATTTCAGCCCATAATTATATATAGCCTCCATAAAAACCGATCCCCAGATTTGACCGCCGGTGCCCTTTGGAGAAACAAAATTCATCCGTATCTCGTTGAAATTTGGACGTGTGGTGGTATATGATATTTAACAAACCATGCAAAAGTTGATCATATCATGTCCTAATCATTATATAGCCCCCATATGAGACCGATCTCGAGCATTTGGTTTTTGGAGCCTCTTGGAGGAGCAAATTTCATCCGAGTATAGTTGAAATTTCGGTACATGTGCCTCGGTATGTTGGTCATTAACAAACCATGCCTAACTACGGTCCATATGGGTCTATAGGCTATATAATAGCCGCTCAGATAATCGATCCCCAAGTTCTCACAAAAATTGGTCCATATCAAGTTCATAATTGTATATAGCCCCCATATAAGCGACCCCCATATTTTAATTCTGGCTTTCTACCACGTATGGACTAACTCACAATTTAGAAAACGATGTTAAGAAGTTTTAAGATACCACAACCCAAGTTATTCGATTGTGGATGACAGCCTTTAGTACAAGTTTCTATGCAATCCATGCGTGGGGCGTACATAAGATGTCGCCTGGGACCGAAACTTACGGCCGTATATACTTGTTTTCTTTAAAATTTTTGCCATTGATACTTGAGGCACAGTTCTATATGGGAGCTCCATATTTATATTGCCATACCCCAGTGATCGAAAATTGACCCTACTTTTAAAACGAACACCAAATTTCTCAATGAGTTTATTGAATATGGGCCCCATGTAAATTAAGCCTCCAAACCTAAACGAAGTAGGAACCCAAAAGAAATTATATGAGGAAAAAACAAATGTTTGTTTGGGGGAGGCCACTCATTTTCTTTTTGACAGGACTCGCTTGTATTGCTTTATAGTGTCAAATGAAAATGTTTTTTTCCAGGTGTTTTTTTTCTTTGCTAGATACCATTCCAAATTTATAACAATTAATTTTCCTATCATTTTCATTTGGCTTAATAAACGTTATATTTCAATCATTACTGCTCGCGTTTTAATACAAATGTTTTGAACTGATCGGATCACACGATTCGTGACCTTTCGGAAAATATCAATATTTTGTTTTGAATGTTTTCTGCACTTGGTTCATATTCGAAAATGCATTTTAGATGATCCAGTAAATTTTTTTGCGAGCGATGTTCATGAAATTTTTTTGATATTCTTTGCATGATATATGTTTAACCTTAGTATAGCAAAAAATATTTTTTAATAATCAGGAGTACCAAGCTGCTCCATTTTCATGTAATTACCCAAAGTTCTTCATGCAAATCTCAACAGCAGAAAACCAAAACAAACGAAAATTAATTTAAATACCTGAGTAAAGTATTTTGAAACGCCCCAATTAAACGTTGACTGACCGTAATGAAGGTGTTAAGTTAAAGTGGAGCTTTCATCTGTTACTGAGGTTTTACCACAAACACGTTTTTGTTCACAGCAGGAAGAAGAGGGTGCTAGCAACACAACTTTCATACAACAATATAATTATTTTGCTAATTGACAGTGATATTAAAAAAAAAAACTATATACAATCAGGTAAAAAGATTCGGGCTTGGATTCAGAATTTCACAACGATATTGTAGAGTATGAGAATTGCCAAGTTTCTGCATGATATATTTTAAATTCAGTTTCCTGTTGGATGTAATATCATTTATGTGAATATAGACCATTTTGAAATGTCATAGCCTTCCTGAAATTTGAAGAAACTTCAAAATTAGCCTTAATAGTAAGGTAATTATTTTCTCTGTTTGGGCACGGACTACAAGGTGATGTATAAGAGCATATACAATTTTAAATATTGTTTTTAGCAACGTAGATAATAGTAGACGAGTTATATAATATTTAAGAGATTCGTCCAAACTTTTCACTAGCAGAATGCAAACAAGATATGTTTACACTGAAAAAAAATCAATCATACTGCTCGCGTTTTAAATACAAATGTTTTGAAACTGATCCGTATCACCAATTCGATTCGTAGACCGTTTTCCGGAAAAAATTCAATATTTTCGTTTCTGAATGTTTTCTGCACTGTGAGTTCATATTATTCAAATGCATTTTAGATGATCCAGTAAATTTTTTTTGCGAAGCGATGTTCATGAAATTTTTTTGATATTCTTTGCATGAATATGTTGTAACCTTAGTATAGCAAAAAATATTTTTTAAATAATCAGGAGTACCAAGTGCTCCTTATCTCATCGTAATACCAAAAGTTCTTCAGCAAATCTCAAACAGCAAGAAAAACCAAAACAACGAAATTAATTTTAACATACCTGAGTAAAGTAATTTGAAAACGCCCCCAATTTAACGTTTGATGACCCGTAATGAGGTGTTTAAGTTAAGTGGGGCATTGCATCTGTTACTAGAGGTTTCTTACACAAACACTTTTTTTTGTTCCACAGCAAGAAGGAAGAGGTGTTCTAGCACACAATTTTCATACAACAATATACATTTATTTTGCTAATTGACAGTTTTGATAGTTAAAAAAAAACTATATACCATGCAGGTAAAAAGATTCGGGCTTTTTGGATTTCAGAATTTCCACAACGTATTGAGGTATGAAGATGCCAAGTTTTCTGCATGATATATTTTAAATTCCCATTTCCTGTTGGATGTATATATTTAATGTGAATATAGACCATTTGAAATTGGTCAACAGCTCTGAATTTTGACATGAAACTTTAAAATTACCTTAAAAGTAAAGGTAATATTTTCTCTCTGTTTGGGCACAACGGACTTAACAAGTGAAACATTGTTATTTAGACACATATACATTTATAAATTGCGTTTTTTAAGCACTCGTGTAGCAGTAATCAAGAACGATTTTATATTAATAATTAAAGAAAGGATTCGTCCCAAATTTTTTCACTACAAGAATGCAAACAAGAAATTATGTTATCACTGAAAAAAAAAAAAAAAAGAATGCCCGTTTCGAACGAT
>PGFW01044405.1:15685-28659 GCA_003123925.1 Haematobia irritans | reverse complement strand
TTCATAGATTATTTTTATAGAAATTTTTTTCATTTTTTACAGAAAATTTTGCCAAAAGTTTATTTTTATATAAAATTTTGTCTAATTTTTAATTCTATAGAGATTTTTTTAATTTTTATACAAAATATTGTCAAAATTTTATTTATATAGAAAATGTTGTCAAAATTTTATTTCTAAAGAAAATTTTGTCAAAATTTTGTTTCTATAGAAAATTTTGTCAAAATTTTATTTCTATAGAAAATTTTGTCAAAATTTTATATCTATAGAAAATTTTGTCAAAATTTTATTTCTATAGAAAATTTTGTCAAAATTTTATTTCTATAGAAAATTTGTCAAAATTTTATTTCTATAGAAAATTCGTCAAAATTTTATTTCTATAAAAAATTTTGTCAAAATTTTATTTCTATAAAAAAATTTTTGCCAAAATTTTATTTCTATAGAAAATTTTGTCAAAATTTTATTTCTACAGAAAATTTTTGCAAAATTTTATTTCTATAGAAAATTTTGTCAAAATTTTATTTCTATAGAAAATTTTGTCAAAATTTTATTTCTATAGAAAATTTTGTTCAAAATTTATTTCTATAGAAAATTTTGTCAAAATTTTATTTCTATAGAAAATTTTGTCAAAATTTTATTTCTATATTTTGTCAAAATTTTATTTCTATAGAAAATTTTGTCAAAATTTTATTTCTATAGAAAATTTTGTCAAAATTTTATTTCTATAGAAAATTTTGCCAAAATTTATTTCTAAGAAAATTTAACCAAATTTTATTCCTGTAGAAAATTTTGCCATTTTTTTGCCAAATTTTATTTTTATATACAATTTTGTCAAAGATTTATTCAAAGATTTATTTTTATTGAAAATTTTTATTTTTATAGAAAATTTTGTAAAAATTTTATTTTTATATAAAATTTTGACGAAATTTTATTTTATATAAAAGTTTTCTAGTCTTTAATTCTATAGAGATTTTTTTATTATACCTCCACCATAGGATGGGGGTAATATTCTGTTTGTAACACATCGATATATAGCTCTAAACCCATAAAGTATATATATTCTGGGTCGTGGTGAAATTCTGAGTCGATCTAAGCATGTCCGCCCGTCCGTCCGTCTGTCTGTTGAAATCAATCTAACTTCCGAACGAAACCAGCTATCGACTTGAAACTTGGCACAAGTAATTGTTATTGATGTAGGTCGGATGGTATTGCAAATGGGCCATATCGGTCCACTTTTACGTATAGCCCCCATATAAACGGACCCCGAAATTTGGCTTGAGAATCCTCTAAGAGAAGCAAATTTCATCCGATCCGGCTGAAATTTTGTACATGGTGTTAGTATATTGTCTCTAACAACCATGCAAAAATTGGTCCATATCGGTCCATAATTACATATAGCTCCCATATAAACCGATCCCCCGATTTGGCTTGCGGAGCCTCTAAGAAAACTAAATTTCATCCGATCCGGCTGAAATTTGGTACATGGTGTTCGTATATGGTCTCTAATAACCATGCAAAAATTGATCCACATTGGTCCATAATTATATATAGCCCTCATATAAACCGATCCCCCGATTTGGTTGCGGAGCCTCTAAGAGAAGCAAATTTTATCCGATCCGGCTGAAATTTGGTACATGGTGTAAGTATATGGTCTCTAAGGACCATGCAAAAATTGGTCAACATCGGCCCATAATTATATATAGGCCCCATATAAACCTATCCCCAGATTTGACCTACGGAGCCCCTTAGAAGACAAAAATTCATCTTGTTCAGTTCAAATTTGGTACGTGGTGTTAATATATGGCCTCAAACACCCATGCAAAATTGGTCGGAATCGGTCCATAATTATATATAGCCCCCATATAAACCTATCCCCGATTTGATCTCCGGAGCCCCTTGGAAGAGCAAAATTCATCCCATCTGGTTGAAATTTGGTACGTGGTGGTAGTATATGATATTTAACAACCATGCCAAAAGTGGTTCATATCAGTCCATAATCATATATAGCCCCCATATAAACCGATCCCGAGATTTGGTTTTGGAGCCTCTTGGAGGAGCAAATTTCATTCGAGTCAGTTGAAATTTGGTACATTGTGCTAGTATATGGCCGTTAACAACCATGCCTAACTAGATCCATATCGGTCTATAGTTATATATAGCCCTCAGATAAATCGATCCCCAATCACACAAAAATTGGTCCATATCAAGTTCATAATTGTATGTAGCCCCCACATAAACGACCCACAAATTACAATTCTGCTGGAAGTTTCTACGCAATCCATGGTGGAGGGTACATAAGATTCGGCCTGACCGAACTTACGGCCGTACATATATACTTGTTTTTATATAAAATGTATATAGAAAATTTTGTCGAAATTTTATTTCTATAGAAAATTTTGTCAAAATTTTATTTCTATAGAAAATGTTGTCAAAATTTTATACCTTTAGGAAATGTCTTTCAAAGATTTATTTTATAGGAAAATTTGTATTTTTTATAGAAAATTCTATCAAAATTTTATTTGTATATAAAATTTTGACGAAATTTATTTTTATAATACAAGTTTATCTAGTCTTTAATACTATAGAGATTTTTTTGAATTTTTATATAAAATTTATTAGAAAATTTTTGCGAAATTTTATTTCTATAGAAAATTTTGTCAAAATTTTATTTCTATAGAAAATTTTGTTGCTCTTTGTTGGAGAGAAATATTGTGCAAAATCTACAAAAAAACATGAAGAATTATACCAATCTATCAACAATAACGAATCTAACATTTTTGTAGAATTCTACCAACTATTGCAACCGTGGTTACGCGCCCCAACGTTTTCATTATCATGTATTTTGGAGTTAGTACCATCTCACTTAATCATCGTAAAAGTAATATATTTAGAATACACATAAAAAACTTCATAATTATGGACCCGGAGAGGTCCTGGGTTCGCGTTAGCTCACTTTGGACTGTACCCATAGGTGAAAAGTCTCAAACCTTCTCCTACTCTCAAAATTTTTTTCTTTTTTGACAACTTTTTGCTAAAGTAGATTTTGTCCCTAATTGGCTGCAAATGAACTACAGTGGATTTGTTTTGAATTAACGGCCAGTTATTTTTTGTCAATATGGCAATTCCTTTTCTAATTCAATACAAAGATAATTGAGAAGAAGATGCAGTCTTGTCATAGCAAAACTGAAGCACCAGAGGACTCTGCCAACAAAATATCAAATGTACTGCCGTTTGCGTCGGAAAATATCATAACATTTGTGTTTTTCATAAATTTCTGAATAAAAACCCACAAAAGCAATACCAAAACGATTGTAGAAAATTAAAATAAAACGTATGTGTATTTTAAAGCGAATATTCATTATGGTTTTATGTGAATATTGCCGTTTAAATTTATTTCTGGGCAGAGCTGCTTTGGAAAAAATTGACAAATAAAACAATTTTTTTCTCATAGCCCTCTACACCTTGACATTTGTCTTCTCTTGATAAGAGCACAATGCTTAATCTTGTTATACTCAATTATCTTTGTTCAATATGCCAATCTCTATACTCAGCTGTTTTGCAATGGGCAATCATTTAATGTTGGCAGCACTGATTGTCAGTCGAAAATTTGAATCTGACATCGTTCTAATTGTACGGCGTTACAAATACGACTGACTATGCGTCAATCAGCTGTTTCGAGTCATCCATGAGAAAAAAGCAAGCAGCAACAACAACAATCTATATAGAGCAACTATAATAACAAATACCAAATAACAAGAAAATTTGCGTTTTACTTAGTAAAATGCAACGAAGAAGAAAGAAATAAAGTAAAAACCTATTGCAAACGGATACCAGCAAATAGTTTAAAGTGTGAAACACCAATAAGAGAAAAAAGCAGGAAACAAAGACAACCACTGAGTAAATACTAGATAAGAAAAAAATCCCATTAATATTGTTCTTCTGACGTAGAAAATAAGGAGAAGCATTGGCGATAAACCAGAACGCCAAGAAAGTTCAAGGAACCTTGGGAATTCCATGAACAGGGCTTAGAATCTCCATAATTCCCATTCACTGCCCGACTCATTCTTTGGAGGTAATTGTAGAAGCTCACCATCATGAGAGGAATCGAAGGCAAAGTTGTATATTGGGATCCAAAGGTAAGTGGAATCATCAGATAATCTCACCATTTAAGATTAATGTATGTCTCCATGCTTGAATTGATATAAATGTTCCCATTATTCATTCATTATCTTGTATAATTTTTTAATGACCAATTATATGGAGCAGTGAATGCATTGACTTTGCAATTCGTCGTTATTATTGTTGTTGTTTTTTCATTATTGTTGACTCGCGTTCTTCCTATTCACTGAATTGTCACAAAAAAATAAATCGATAAGGCAAGGGGCTCGAAAGTATCTGTGCAGATGTACTACATGTTTACTAGTGTGTCAGAAGGCGGGGGAAGGCGGTGGAGGAAGGAAAAAAAACATTTATGCCATGGTCCGCAGGCACGTAATATGTATGCATGCTCTTCATGCATGTATATTTCAATAAACAAATAACCTTGAGGGAAACCACCTTGCATAAATTCTTTTGTCTTAAAATTGTCTTAGTCATATTCATCATTCGGGGGTTGTGATAAACGTAAAACCTAGTGAAAAAGATTTAAGCTTTTGGATTTTAAGATTTAAATTTCATTATAGAATCTAGTTTTGTTTGGGGAAGTACATAGTGTGGGAGAATTTTTTCCTTTGCAAAGGAGGCTAAAGTAAACAAATAAAAGGGAATCACATAAACCTCTTATGACAAAATTGTTTTGATTACATTCAGCATATGTTTATGTGCATTTTAACTGGGTAAACTAATCTGCTTTAAATTTTCAAAGAATTACAAAATGAGATAAGAAAAATTGCGGGTATGGCTATTTGTTATTTTCTCTAGTCCTATGAGACGAGGAACATAAATCGCTTAATATCGGTTGAGATATTATGATGTATTTGGTAAAGCATCTGGGAGCCAAACTGGAGTCGATTTGTTAATTTCCGCCCGTTGTTGTTTCATGTAGTTTCATTCATTTTGTTCTATGCTTGTGTAGTTCAACTTTTTGCCAGATCAAGGAACTCTGCGACAAGGATGGGGTGTGTCCAGAGTGATCTGGTGGTGAGAGCGCTATCCTTAGCTGGGCAAGCAAAAAGGGACGAGTGTCAATCACTGATAAGTATGAATTAAGGCGGCTGCACTTGCCTGATCTTAGTTGGGCTAAAACTACCCTGGTCTGCTGTGGGAGGTCTCTCTCCTCCGGTGCTATGGACGGCGGTCGGACTCGGAGAACAGGATTAGCCTTGTAGCTTCTCACCGCTTCAGCTACAGTATCCTCATGAATCCTGTTCAGACCTGTTTGGTATGCTGCCTGATCTAGAGGCTCTCTTTTGTAACGCTGGATCTCGGGCTCTAGAAGGTTAAAATCAACCCTTACATTCCTGGGTGGAGGTTGACTATCCATAAGATGATGATTCGATGGCAACCCAAGACAACATGTAATTGTGTCGACGCACTGGGATGATCTTAGTCTCCGCATAAAGGTGATCCAGGGGTGTACTGCGGAGACATCCTGTTGCTGTTCTAAGGGCAGCGTTCTGACAGGTCTGTATGTTATTCCACTGTGTATCGCTCGTTTGAGGTGTCCACACTTACGCTGCTAGTTTACCGCCCGTCCATCTATTTGAAGACCAATTCAAAGGTCGAAATGGAAGCCTAATTTTTTGCATAAAACTCCTTTTCACTCTAAGAGGAATTAAAGGGTGATACGGTAAAAATTTGGTCAATATAAACTTGACGTATTTCTTTCAATTTTGCATTTAAAAAACCTGAACACCCCTCATTATGAAGGTATGTGTAGGCTTTGTGTGGCGAAGAAGGTGGACAAGGTGGCTGTACAAAATCTGATGGCAGGTGTCAAGCGTGAGGCCCGGCAATTCGGATTTGGAAAAGCGAAAGCCTAACTGAATATTTTTCCTGAATTTTTACTAATTGAACTTGAGAAAAAGAAATTTAATTTGATTTTTTTAATAAACGATTTCACCGATTTACACGCGTTTTCCCTTGACCAAATTTTGACCGTATCACCCTTCAAGCTAATTTTTACTCTTGGCCACATAGTTTTTGGAGATATGAACAAAATAAGTTTTTCATATGGAAATTTAGAGTTTTTCAAGATTTGAAATTAATTTTAGGTTTTTTGGAAGTAATTTCAAATTAAGCTTCTTTATTGTTCTAGGGCACGTATTTTGGGAGATTTGAGCAAAATATTTTTTGTTTTTTTCGGATATGGATTGAATATTGGATTTTTTGGGGTTGCTTACAAATTAAATTCCTTTTCGCGAAGGAAGCATAGCTTAAAAGAATATAAACAAAATAAGTTTTTCGTACGAGGGTTGCCTTTAATATTTCTGGATTAGAGATCAATTTGTGATAATCATCAAAAATCGCTTTATTGTTTTCCAAATTACTCCCCATTAAGATCTATACGTTGGAATCAATTGTTCGCTTCTTTAGTCGTAGAAAAACGTTGACCTCTTATTTTATTGTGGCCAAGTCAGGACAATACGTCTTGATGAGTCGATGTCTGAGAGAGTGATCCATCTTCGCCGGTTGGTTTTACTAATTTCATGGAGGACAATTGGCAAAAAAATGACTGTGTTACCACTCAGAATTGGCTGTTCTGCTTTGCTGTAGTGGTACAATTGTCTAGTTTTTCCGAAAAAAAACGGCGATTTTGTTTTGGAAGTGTTTCGTGCGCAAGCAACTTTTGTGTGTTGTGTTTCGTTGAGCAATAACAAACGTTCTAAGTAGGGACATCTTCAAAAATGTCAAGGACGGAATTTTGGATTTTTCGGGGGAGACCACAAATTAAGGCAAAATAAGTTTTTCATATAAAACAAGTAAGGAAAGTCTAAAGTCGGGCGGGGCCGACTATATTATACCCTGCACCACTTTGTAGATCTAAATTTTCGATACCATATCGCATCCGTCAAATGTCTTGGGGCTATATATAAAGGTTTGTCCCAAATACATACATTTAAATATCACTCGATCTGGACAGAAATTTGATAGACTTTTACAAAATCTATAGACTCAAAATTTAAGTCGGCTAATGCACTAGGGTGGAACACAATGTTAGTAAAAAAATAGGGAACATTTAAATCTGAATCAATTTTAAGGAAACTTCGCAAAAGTTTTTTTATGATTTATTGCTCGGCATACTATGTATTAGAAGTTTAGGAAACTTAGTCACTTTTTACAAACCGATAAGCAGTGGCGATTTTACAAGGAAAATATTGGTATTTTGGACCATTTTTGATCGAAATCAGAAAACAGTATATATGGAGCTACTATCTATAATTGAACCGGATTTCAACAACATTTTGGCGACCATACCTACAATGCTAATTCTACTCCCTCGTGCAAAATTTTCAATTGAAATCGGAGTAAAAAATTGGCATCTATGGTTCATGATGGAGTGATAAATCGGGCAAAGCTATATGTGGAGATATATCTAAATATGAACCGATTTCAAACGCAAATTTCGGCACTGCATAGCTAGCAAGATGCCTAATTCTACCTCCCTGTGCGAAATTTCAACTTAATCGGAGGCCATAAAAATTGGTCTCTGGTAGTCATATGAGTGTAAATCGGTCTGCGAAAGAGCTATATATGGGAGCTATATCTAAATCTTGAACCGATTTCACACCAAATTTGGCAGCGCATAGCTACAAATGCTAAATGTCTACTCCCTGTTGCAAAATTTCAACTGAATCGGGAGTTAAAAAATTGGCCTCTGATGGTCATATGAGTGTAAATCAGGGCGAAAGCTATATATGGGAGAGATATATCTAAATCATGAACCGATTTCAACAAAATTTGGCAGCGACGCCTACGCTATCAATGCTACATTTCTACACCCTGTTGGCAAAAATTTCAACCAATCGATTTAAAAAATTCGGCCTCCTGTGTCTATGAGTGTAAATCGGGCGAAAGCTATATATGGGAGCAAATATCGTAAATTCTGAAGCCGATTTCACAATAAATTTGGCTACGCACATTGACCTACACTATAATTGTAGCTTCCTAGGTGCATTTTTCAAAACCATTGGGGTAAAACTCTGGGCACTTTCTGGGACCGTAATTAGTTCCATTCGGGGACTTAAAGATATATGGAGCCTATATTAATGAATCCTGAACGCGATTTCAATAGAAATGAACTGACATTGTGTTAATTGTTCTCTTACTTGTGCAGAATTATTAAAGCACATATGAGGGTAAAACTCTGGGTCTGCCGCTGGCCATACGTAAGTCCATATCCGGAGCGAAAAGATATATATGGAGCTATACTTAAATTTGAACGATTCTTCCAGAAATGCATAGGGTTCTATTCCTGAGCCAAAACACATACTTGTGCAAATTTGAGTCGTATTGGGACTAAAACTGCGACCTAAACTTTGATTACAAAAAAATGTGTTCACGAACAGACGGACATGGCTATATCAGACTCAGCTCACCCTGAGCATTTTTGCGCAAAGAGACGAACCATGGTGTCTATCTGGTCATCCTTCTGGGTGTTGACAAGAGCATATGCAACTAAACATATATATGACCTGTTTCGCACAGTGTGGGCAGCGGTATAAAACAATTGGTGGTATTTGGAAATAGTTGATTATTAATAATTTTTTTGTGATTTTTTAAATGCTATCATAACCGCTTGGGGGAACTGGGCCGTTGCATCAAAATTTTCAACAGTTTTTTACTAAATAATTAAAAAAATTTTTTTCGACAAATTTAAATAATTTCTACCATTTTGATTAATCCTTACCTGTTTTTACCCTATTTGAAAGATGTTAAAATTTGCCCTTTAAAGTATGAAAGCACAGTTATAAAAAATTAAATTAAAGAGCAGCTTCCTGCGGAGTTAACATAAAGGAATATCTCTGGAGAGACATTTTTTGGAAAGTGCTTTTAAAAGTTTGCTGCTTTAGAATACTTTCAAAATTTTTTTTGCTCGGCATATAAAAGATCCATAAAAATTGCACACCGGTAGTACACCTTATAACTTTCTGCGGTTGGCCGTGAAACCTTATTTTCCTCTAGCAACCTGCAAGCGCCTACCGATATTTTTACCATCAATAAACGAACACAAAAAGTATTGCGATCACATATTTTACAATTCAATGGTTTTATTCGCAATTCAGTTTTTTTTTGTTCACTGATATTTCATTTAAAATTCATGTCAGATTTTAATAAAAATCCTTCTCCTCTGTAAAATTTTCTATAAAAATAACATTTTGACAAAATATAGAAAATACTAATACTAAAGTAGATTTAAGCCCCAATTAGGGCTGTCATTCGGGATCGATTCTTGTAAATCCCGGGATTCGGGAATTCAAAATGTTAAATCCCGGCATCCCGAATTTTTTTGAATTCTTTAAATATTCAGAGTAATAACTATCTACAGCATCAAAAATTGTAGTACATCAAGCATATTTGGTTTAATAACTCATTCACATTAGGCTCGAAATCGAGTAAGAGTGGTTTGAAATCCTCTTTTTGTAAGGCAAATGACAGTTGAAATCTAGTAAAGTGGATTTGGGAAGTGTAATGTGATTGAGGTATAATTAAATTTTATTAACAAATTACGTAACAACAGAACATAAGAGTAAATTAAAACGCAATTTCAAATTGCTACATAACAAAAACTATGAACACAAATATAAATTTAAAAGCTCTTTCATATCGCTTTCGATATGAATGAGTTAATCGTCCCATTGTGCGTCTTAAATTGACACAATCAGAACTTTGTACGTCACCGGAAAAGTGTTGAGTAATAACCGTTACTTACACTTGTATGTACTGCACGTTATGTTATCGATTTACTGTTATTTTGCTCTGAAGGCATTCTCCATTGACAGGTGTACAATATCATTCGTGCAATATTTTTTGTAAACAAATACAAACAATTACTACATATTACATACAAACATTTGTTTACAACACCTACATTTAGTAATTGATTATTTTTAAAACGTTCAATCATATCTCTTATAATAATAATTTTTGTAGAATTTTCATATGGTGTAATCTATAAGTTGGAATTCCTTTTAGATAAGATTATTTTTTCCCATACACTTCAAAACTAATCTCTTAAAATACTTGGCAATTGAGTTCTCTTAGAGTAAAGAGAAAACGTAAGCATTGGTAATTCCCCAACTCAAATTGGCCCCCCAAATAAAGAGTAAGTGAGAGTAATAAAAGTTACAACAACAAAAATGCCCAATATATTTATGTTAGTGAGAATAATTCAATTGAAATTGAGCGCCCAAAAAAGATAAACAAACTATTATCGCGTGAGTCATATATCAGACAACCGGTACACATAATTTTAATGGCATAACTCAAATCGCATAGAGGCGTTAAAAGGCATTGCTTTAGCCACCACGTAAATAGTCTTTTTTGAGCATTCCATAACAGACGTTGGTCAAGGAAAGTTATATTCAAGTGTAAAAAATATACACGTACATTTTTAAGTGCTAACAAAATTAATAATAAAAAAAAAAAACTTAAACAAAATGTTTGATTTCAATTTGCAATTCGCTCGTGGTGGTGCTCAATTTACTGTGGAACTTTTTGAAAAACTACAAGCAGCAACTACCAAGGAAAATATTATTGTATCACCCTTTTCCATACAAAATTGTCTAGCTTTGGCCTTTGCTGGAGCTAAGGATGATACCGCTGAGGAAATAGCCACCGCCATGAAATATGTTTCGAATTTTCCTCCCGAAGTAGCTGAGACATTCCAATTCGTTTTGGAAAAATACAAGGATAGTGATCTTGTGAAAATTGCAAATAAAATCTATGTCCAAGAGGGTAAAGAAATAAAAGCCGATTATGCTCAAGCTACCAAGGAACATTATCATGCTGAGGCAGAAAATTTAAATTTTGCTGAAAGTGAAGCTGCCGCCCAAACCATTAATGGTTGGGTTGAGGAGAAAACTGCTGGAAAAATTACCGAATTAGTATCCAGTGATAGTTTTGATTCCACCACAAGATTGGTTCTCCTGAATGCTTTGCATTTCAAGGGTGAATGGGAAAAGAAATTCGATGAAGCCGCCACCGAAGAGGATGATTTTTGGACTGCGGAAGAAGAATCAGTGAAAGTGAAATATATGAATCAAAAAGCCAAATTTGGATATGGCTATTTTGAAGAGTACAATTGCACAGCCTTGGAAATGCCCTATAAGGATTCGGATTTGAGTATGTTTGTTATATTGCCCCCAGGAACGTGAAGGCCTTAAGGATTTGGCTTTGAAATTGAAAGAAGTCAATTTAGTGGATTTAGCTGATAAAATGAATGAAGAAGAGGTGGTGGTTAAATTCCCTAAATTCAAAATCGACTATTCAATTGAGTTGACGGATACATTGAAAGAGGTAAGAAAATATCAAACCAAAATGTTTATAGCTTATTACTTAGTAGTTATGTAACATCATAAATAAGGTCCCAAACCACGGTTGCCATTCGAGCCAAAAGAAAAATCTACAAAAAATTTGAAAAAAATTAGAAAAAAACAACCAAACAATAATTTTGAAATTTTTTGTATAGAAAATTTTGTCAAAATTTTATTTCTATAGAAAATTTTGACAAAATTTGTTTCTATAGAAAAATTTTGACAAAATTTTATTTCTGTGGAACATTTTGTCAAAATTTTATTTCTTTAGAAAATTTTCTCAAAATTTTATTTCTATTTGTCAAAATTTTATTTCTATAGAAAAGTTGTCAAAATTTTATTTCTATAGAAAATTGTGTCAAAATTTTATTTCTATAGAAAATGTTGTCAAAATTTTATTTCTATAGAAAATTTTGTCGAAATTTTATTTTTTAGAAAATTTTTTCAAAATTTTATTTCTTTAGAAAATTTTGAAAAATTTTATTTCTATAGAAAATTTTGTCAAAATTTTATTTCTATAGGAAATTTTGTCAAAATTTTATTTCTATAGGAAATTTTGTCAAAATTTTATTTCTATAGGAAATTTTGTCAAAATTTTTTTAAAAATTTGTCAAATTTATTCTATAGAAAATTTTGTCAAAATTTTATTTCTATAGAAAATTTTGTCAAATTTTATTTCTATATAAATTTTCAAATTTTTTATTAGAAAATTTTGTCAAAATTTTATTTCTATAGAAAATTTTGTCAAAATTTTATTTCTATAGAAAATTTTGTCAAAATTTTATTTCTATAGAAAATTTTGTCAAAATTTTATTTCTGTAGAAAGTTTTGAAAAATTTTATTTTCTTTAAAAATTGTCATAAAAATTTTTTCTATAGAAATTTTGTCAAAATTTTATTTCTATAGAAAATTTGCCAATTTTATTTCTATAGAAATTTGTCCAAAAATTTTATTTCTTATAGGAAATTTTGTCAAAATTTATTTCTATAGAAAATTTTGTCAAAATTTTATTTCTTTAGAAAATTTTTCAAAATTTTATTTCTTAGAAATTTTAAAAAATTTTATTCTGTAGCAAATTTTGTCAATTTATTTCTATAGAAAAATTTGTCAAAATTTTATTTCTATAGGAATTTTGTTAAAATTGTTTTTATAGAAATTTTGTCAAAATTTTATTCTCCCAGCAAATTTTGTCAAAATTTTATCTCTATAGTAAAAATTTGTCAAAATTTTATTTCTATAGAAAATTTGTCAAAATTTGTTTCTATAGAAATTGTCAATTTATTTCTATAGGAAATTTTCAAATTTTATTTCTGTAGAAATTTTGTCAAAATTTTTTTTCTATAGAAATTTTTGTCAAAATTTATTTTTTTAAAAATTTTTCATATTTTATTGGCCTGTTTGAAACCGAAACTTTTTACTGTGGTGAATAATCAATTTGCTATGGTGAAAAACAGTTGCTAATTTGGTGTACTCATTTCTTTAACAAATAAATATTTTTTGTTG
>PGFW01044397.1:0-11792 GCA_003123925.1 Haematobia irritans | reverse complement strand
ACAACACATGGTGTAACAAAACGTAACAACTACAATACAAAAATCACTTACTCATTCATTCATAAGCAAAAAGGTTAATCATAAATTGGCTATTATCTGGAGTACTCTACTCTCATACTGCACCAAAGGGTTATTGACGTTACTTGTTTCTTTCTATTCATTCATTCGGACTATTGCTTTACAAAACAACTTTTATCATCACCCAAATTCTCCGATCCTATCTCTGTTATTATTTGTACTCACCAACTTCATCCATCCGATGAGGCGCCTCAGCAACAATTTGCATGGTTGATGTCTCGATTATAATTTTGTAGAGCATCAATAAGAGTACGCTAATGACGCATAGGTGAAGTACAAAGGCGCCTAGCTGTTCCATGAAAACCGTTATTGAAAAAAATTAAATTAAACGAGAAAAAAAACTTGTTTTCCCCATTTAACCTCTAAACTATTTTTTTTCTATATTAATTAATACTTACATATTAGTTTTCATATTACTTTAACTCTCTAACGCCCAGAAAACCCAAATAATTTTAATTTGTTAAAGGAATCAGAATAAATTTACTACATCTTCTGCAATGCGGTTGTTTCAAGTTGACTCTTAAATTTTAAAATTTTCGATTTTTGCCTGATTTTCTTCTTTTGGTAATTAACTTTGAAAGGTAAAATTAAAATTCCAATTACACGGGATTGAAAATCTACTGAATATGCAAAGATCCTCTAACCAAGTGTTTAAGGTTTTTCTTTTTCTAGACAATGTCTTTTAACATTATCTTCTTTTCTTATAGGGACATAAAAACACTATGCTGGTCAAGTTAAGTTACTTTTTTGATCTCTGCTTTCGTCGCTTCCTTTACTGCACCTGTGCCATGCGTGGGTCGCTATACCCAAGCGAAACTTTGCAATTTATTTTCTCCCCAAAATGGGGTTCCACCAAGGCCGTCTGAAATACTCGTAGATGCTCTACTCCGTGGGGATTGAAGCCTCTCCAAGAATTTTAATCCTGGTGATTCTTTGGATTTGCACGAGTTTTGTCTCCGCGGAGTTGGACAGCGGACTCTCTCTCTCCTTTTTTTTTTGGTATTTTCTCCTTCCCTTATTTTTGTTTTGAAAAATTATGGTGCCGCTTCATACTTCCCAACTTCCAGAATTTGCTGTCACCATGGGTCGTAAAATAATACAAACCCGCCAATATCTTAATTCCTATTCAGAATAACTTTCGAGGCTCCTAAATGATGGTGTGTTTTCAATCAGCGATTTAATTTTTTTTTAGGACATTTTCTACTTTGCACTTTGTGCTTATCTTACTTTGGCTGATTAATGCAAAAAGGAACAGGAAGGTATTTGGTCTTCTTTCTGATAGCATTATCAAGGCGGAATATAAGTCGATTTTCAAAGGGAATATAAGAACGCAGTGGAATTGACAAAAATCGCCTCGTACTAGTACAATAAATGTCTATAAGTACTTTGGGTTACTTTTTTTCGTTTACAACACCAGTACTGTATGCATTCATTATTCTATTTTGATTGACGTTAAAATAACTAAATGACATGACTTTGTGAAATCGCAATAGCCACAAGCAACCTACATTCAAAAAATTGAACTCTCTCTATTCACTAAAGCCAAATTTAACTGTTTATTTTAGTTCCATGAATTTAAATTAATGTCTGTGAGAAAAGTATCTCTTACTTCTAATAATTTTTTGCGCGTACGTGTTTAAATAACTGAAAACGCGGGAAAAAAGACACACATTTAATGTACATAAAGATTACTAAAAATCGTAGTTGTCTCACAACCAATAGTTCATTATATTCTTTTAAATATTGTATAATTTTTACTAAAAATGCTTCTCTCATTGAACTTTGTATGTCACTAAAGACATTCGTTGGCAATCTTTGAACTCCAATTTTTTTCCTTCAAACTACAAAATTTCTTCTTTAAAAGTGGAAAAAAAATCTATTTTATGTCTAATATTATTTACTTTATTTATTGTGTTTATTTTACATCCATTACAGTAAATGCCATGATAAAAGCAAAAGAAAAGTAGACATTAGGCTGCTAAGGCCATCAAGCTAATTTTATGTTCTAATAAAATTTTCTTGTAATTGTCGAAAAATATTTACTGTATTTTTGTCATATCGCGGTATGCAGGTCTTGTTATACTATTTAGCTTAACATTTTTCTCTAACAAACGTCCTTCAAAATTTTCTTAAAACTTAACCGAAAAGCATCTTCTTCCCTGGTGCGCGGTTCACTGTTCTTTTCACGTGTAACGATCACGAAAATCATCATAGAAATTATTAACTAAAGAGATTTTTGGTCTAATTATTCAAAAAAAAATTGTCCAACGTATATACTACAGATGCAAATAATAATTTTTTTTAAATTTTAAGTATAGATTCAATCATTATTTTATTATTATTTTTTCTATTGAATTTTTCCCAATCTTTTTTCCTTCTCATTACTTAAATTGTATTTTTTCCTTTTTATCAATCTTTAAACTTCTCTCGAAAACCGCACTCACGAGTTTGTAAATACATAAACCTATAGATTTTCGACTCAACTTGCCTATTATTATATTTCTAGTTCGGAAGAACATTCTCCAGACGACCTGTCCGTCATTTTATTACACGCTCCTGCAATCGCAATTTACACAAGCAACTTACTTCAAGCGCACACGCCACACAATTTCGGAGTCAGTACACTTCACTTTGTTCATTTCTCAGACGAGTAAAACTTAAAACCTTGCACATTGTTAGAAAACAGAGCCAGAATCCCAATCAAGCAGCACTCAAAGAATGTTCTGCTTAAAACAATTCATTCGTTTTAGTAATTCCAGTCGCTGTCGTAGATGAATTTTACTTTCATTTTCTCTCAACTATAAGATTATGCTACAGCACCACACTCTCCATTCTGATTTTGCTTTGTTGTTGGCACCATACAATAAAAAGACACAGACCCGCTCACATGCCTGCATTCACTGGACTTCTGGCCAATCAAACTGATTCGACGATTGTGTTCTTTTTTGTTGATAGTATTTCGTGATGGCCATACCGAAGCGTTCGTCTTTGTCTAAAGCAAACTATAGTCAAACTTCACTTTCAAAATGTTATGTTTCACTCGATTATCGTGATGATTTACAACAAAACCAAAATAATTGTGAATACAAGAACCCTGCTCAACGATTTCCTTCTGAATGTGAAGAATCTGCAATTGCTTGATACTGTAAATCCGCTTTACAGTGTTTCTGTTTATTTCAATGATTTCAGTTGATCAATCCCATATTTGGCACGTGTATATTTAAAAAAGTGAAATATATAATGGGGGAACAAAACTGTTGATCAGTCGTGTTTTTTTTTAAGCTACCGAATTTCGTATTTTAAACGTTTTTTACCAGTTTCTAAAACTGTGTGTTTGTAAATATCTATTACACTAGTTTACACTCAACAATGTTACACTGATGAAAAACTCAACTTATGTATTTTGAGCGGCATGATGAATTCGAAAAAAGCTTTTTTTACAAATTTATTATGAACAGTTTTCTCGCACTGCACCCTATCCCGCTCTTTTTTAAATTTTCGCTTCTCTTTTCGCTAAGACACAATATATCTCGAGTTAGAAAAATGCATTTCTCTGTGGCTGAGTAGAAATGTTTTGGGGTGGGTGATGGGCTCTCATGTTTGTGAATTTCGCCATCGGATTTGTTCACTCAAGTTGCTTCTATACTTTTTGTATTTTTTCTCGGTCGTTTTTGCTTCTAGATGTCTTATTACTTACGTTTAGGATTTTATCTTTTTATACGGACCATTGAAGAGAAAAACTTCTTTTTTTAATGCGTTTTATCACTTCTTCTTGGCGGAAACAGGTCCATTGTCAACAATACAATTTTTTTGAAAACTTTGACCTTTCTCGCATTTGAACACCTTAACTTAGTCACAGATTATTCGCCAGTTTTATTACCTTTCATTTAATTACCAACAAGCGTAATTTCTAACTCGAGATTATATTGCAGGTTTACGTGAACAAATGAGCGACTTTTAAAAATAACGGCGATATCTTCAAAAAGTTGTTCCATAAAAAAAATTTTTCGAATTCAGCAGCTCAAACTACAAAAGAAATCATCAAGCTTGTACACTGATTTTTTTTTTGCAAAACTAGTCGTTATCAGTTCTTACAAACTTGTGTTTGTAATATCAATATTCACTTTTACTACTCAAGCAGTGAATAAGATTGTCAATTGTTGTTGAAATATTAATAATAAAAAACAATTAAAAACCATGGTTAAACTCAATCAACATCAAAAATACTTGTCTTCAACTCCTTCTTTCATCGAGAGTGCACGCCAACAACAATTAATCAAACACCTACTCTCTTTCCACAACAAATATATAACAATGAAAACAATCTATTTCTGGAACTTAGCGAAGAAAGTAGGTCACAGCTAGAGAACTGCTTTAGCAACGCCTAACACTAACATTTAAAAACTTAAATTGGGGAAATTGCCTGAAAGCTAAATTGCCCACCAAGAAAACATAATATGTCTTCATCTAGTATTCGGTTGTATATTCGTTGTATACCAGTTTGAAAATGAAAATCTCCTTCAATCTCTTTTCTATCTTGTGTTGCATTTCTCAAGCATCCAACATTCAAATCAATACATCGATTAACTGAAAAAAAAACACAATGTCACCCGATACAGTAATACACTCATTAGAAAAGTGTGTTGTTAATAGTAAACGCTAGCTGCTGTTTTTTCAGCAAACAATAATGTTTCTGTTTTAGCAGTTTTTTTGTTTTTGGCTAAAATAGGCAAACAATCTGTTTTTTTTGGAACAGCAGACATTACTGCAGGAAAGTCAGTAGTTTGCTGAGAATTTTCTTTGGCTGATCCGCGAATTAAAATTATAAGTCTTCTCCGTCAAAATTACTAAAGTCTCTCAGTCATAACATTTTTTTTTTGTAATACTAGTGTTATCAGTTCTTAAAACTTGCTGTTGTAATATCAATATTCACTTGTTACTACTCAAGCAGTTCGTAAAGATTGTCAATTGTTTTCTTAGAATTATAATATAAAAACAATTTAAACCATTAGGTTTAAATCAACATCAACATCAAAAAAATACTTGTCAACTCCTTCTTCATCGAGCAGTGCACAGCCAACAACAATAATCAAATACTACTTCTTCTCAACAACAAACTACTATTAACAATGAAAAATCTATTTCTGAACTTACGCGAAAGGTGTTCACACGCTAGGAGAACTGTTACAAGCTAACCACTAACATTAAAAACTAAATGGAAATGCTGAAAAGCTAAAATTGCTGCCCAGCAAGAAAACCTAAATGTCTGCATCTTAATCTTCGTATATGTGTTGTATACCCAGTGTTTGAAAATTGCAAAATCTCCTCAATCTCTTTTTTCTATTCTTGTGTTCATTTCTCCAACACTTACCAACACTTCAAACACATCAAATCAATACATCGTATAACTGACACGAAAAACAACAATTTCACCCGAATACAGTAAACTTACTCATAGAAGAAAAAAGTCGTGTTGTTAATAGCAAAACGTAGCTTTGCTGTTTTTCAGCAAAACAAAATGCTGCTCGTTTTAGCAGGTTTTTTTTGCTAAATAAGCAAACAATCTGTTATTTTTTGGAAACAGCAGACATTTCACTGCAGGGAAAGTCCAGTAGTTGGCTGGAATTTTTCTTGCTGCATCCGAATAAAATTACTAAACTCTCTCCAGTCAAATGGGCAAAAGTAAAAATGTCGTACACATTATTAAAACTCAAACGTAAAAGACAAATCTGTATTTTTTGATTGATGCAAATAAACCATTTGCTGAACAAGCAACTCTTTTTTAGTAATTCACTTTTAAGGTTGCGTGTATTAAATTGCGGGTTTAGCCTCTAAAATCGCAATTTTTCCGATTACTTTTCTCTAAGTTACTGGATTGCATTCGCGGTAATTTTCACCAATTTAAGCAAAGAAAGTTAAATGACTTTTACTCTCTTGCAGTTTTTTTACTGGATAACTTATTGCTTAGAAAGTACGACGAACAGATATTGTTGGTGTAAGTCAGTTTTGACAAATGTCAACGAACGGTATGTAAAATGGGCCAACGCAACAAAGCCATCACTTTTAAACTGTTGTTTTTGCGAAATTTTATTTTCCAAAAATTTCTTTATATAACGGAGATTTATGTTCTGGTATAGTTATTTATATCTGTCATTTTAAGAAATTTGCCATACCTTTTATACTACCACGTCGTTCGCCAGTGACAATTTTGGCCGATAAATCTCTAATCTTCAGATAGATTTGCAATACGCCAATAATCAGCTGCCGTTCGTAGAGGATTTCAACAAAATGTCTTTCAACATCCCCTATACTGCCTTGTAAAACTTGTGGTTTTAGTACTAAAACGAGCTTTGGCAACCCGTGTCCCAATTCTTTCATGCTAGCTTGAATGTGTGTGTGCAGTGCTACACATAGCTGTTAAATCCTCAAATTCTTACCGAAATCTCTTTATTTTTGCCAGTGCGAACACTTGAGATTTTAAGAGATTTTGGTTCAAATAGCGAGATTTCGTGTCTAGTGGCGAATATTAGTTAGTATTATAGTTCCATTTGTTTTTTAATAATTTTTAGATTGGAAAATTACTATTAATAAATACATTTCATATAATGAGAGCAACCGTCGTGCAATGGTTTTATGCTAGAGGTGTCGCGCGATGACACGAAATTATTCGAGTGACACGGCGTGAGTCACGTGAATTCGTGAACTGAAATTTTGACCATAATCAACAGTGAATTGTGCGTGAATGGAGCTGACAATGTGTCGTGCGTGCATCGTGCGTGAACATCAAATTCTGTTCCGTCGAAATCGTCGGTGATAAATTTTTTTCAAAATCACGCTCACGACAAAATTCACGCTCACGAAGAAATTCACGTTCACGAAGAAATTCACATTCACGAAAACTTCACACTCACGATGACATTCACGTTCACGAAAAAATTCACGTTCACGAAAAATTCACGCTCACGAGAAAATTCACGCTCACGAAGAAACTCACATTCGACGAAAAAATTCACGTTTCTTTCTTGTGGCAAAATGCTTAAGCCAAAGTGGGGTAAAACTCTGGCTTCTTGGGGCCATATAAGTTCATACGGGCGAAGCTTATATTATGGGAGCCTATATCTAAATCTGAACCGATTCAACCAAATTTGGCACGCATAGCTACAATGCTAATTCTACTCCCTTGCAAAATTTCAACTAAATCGGGAGCAAAAATTGGCCCTCTGTGGGGAAAATAGAGTGTAAATGGGCGAAGCTATATATGGGAGCTATATCTAAAATCTGAACCGATTTGCTGATAATTTGGCAAGTTTTTGGAGACTCAAAAATATAGTATGTATGGAAGTTCAGAAGATCGTTGATCACGGAGATTGTACAGAGTGGGAATAAATACGTAGCTGATTGCATCTGAACCGTTGTCAAATACGACGGTCGAGCGCGAAGATTACGCAAAATTTAAGACAATCGCGGACTAAAACTGCGAGCTGTACTTTGCACACAAAAATACACCAACAGACAGACAGACGGACATCGCTAAATCGACTCAGAATTTAATTCTAAGACGATCGGTATACTAAACGATGGTCTCAGACTTTTCCTTCTTGGCGTTACATACAAATGCACAAACTTATTATACCCTGTACCACAGTAGTGGTGAAGGGTATAATAATGATTGAACATTTTTACATTTTTAAATTGAAAACATACTTCCAAATAAAAAATTAATAATATTTCGGAAATAATTGGTTTTCATTGGTTCATTTAAATTTTGGCTTAGATGTAAAAAAAATAATTCTATATAGTATAATTATAATATATGTAATTATAATATAATAAAAAATAAAATAAGTAAACATAATCACTATAAATCTTGATTGCCTCAATTAAAAATTAATTAAGTTTTTCGGCCAAAATCAATCCAAATTTTAATTGAATTTATATTTTGATTTGATAAAAAGGTTAATTGTATCTGTTAATTTTTTAATTGAGTACGTTTTCAACTTCAGATTTTTAATTAGAAATATTTTGGCGAATTTTGTGTGGGTAGCTCATTTGATATCACGAGCGGAGTGAGGTAAGTTTTAAGTTCGTACTCATTCTGTGAATTACATTTTTTCGTTTGTTTTGTAAGTATAATAGTCGTGAATGTGCGTGAGTTGCATTTTACATCGTGAGCGTGCGTGAATAGTTTTTTATGAATCGTGAGTGTGTGGAAGTACGTTTCATTGTTCGTGAACGTGCGTGAGTAGTTTTTTTTCGAATCGTGAGTGTGCGTGAGTTGATATATCCCGTCGTGAGCGTGCGGTAGTCACTATTCTTGCAATCGTGGTAGTGTTTATCTTTGCAGGACATTGGTTCGTGAACGTAAGTAGCGTGAATCTAAAAAACTCTAGCTGTCGGCGTGAATGTTACGAATTCATCGTGATGCAGCGTGCGTGAGTGTGAGCAGTTCTAAAACAGGCGTGCGTGATCGTGCGTGAATGACATTTTGAATTTGTGAGCGTGCGTGAAAACTCCCTCACGCGCACACCTCTAGTTTATGCCGCTTTGCATAAAAACGGTTATGGATTCAATCCCAGTTTCCCTCTGTAATGCTGTTGGCATTTCTGAGTGTTTCAAAGCTACTCTAACGTTTTCATCGCAATGGGAAATGAAGTTCAAAGAGATTCCGTGTGTTTGAGCTAAACATGGAATCGGGCAGCAATCATAGACAATAGATGTTATATAGATAGGTCATGTGTCTCTTTAAAAAAATGTGTCAGTTCCAAAAATTAATTTTCTGACATTTCGTTTTGATTTTTTCGTAAAGAGTCAGTCCCAAACTTTAATTTTCGCGCATTTGCTTTTGTGTTGTTCGTAAAGAGCAATGCTGCTCAAAATTAAATTTCGTATTTTCGCTGTTTTGGTCACATTTTTTGTTCGAATATTGAACTTTATTATTGTAATTTATTTATAAATCCTCTGTTGCATCATAAACGTTCTAATTTTGTGTAAAATTGGCAAACTACAAAAAGGAAAATTGATTTTTTGCTAAAAGTACCTATTTTATTGGCCAACTTTGATGACATCGTTCAATACAATACCTATAAATAAAAACTGTAAAATAAATAAAAAAAGTAAAATTTTTGTGATGTGTATTTGATGAGAGATGATTTTTTATGTTTTTTCATCTCCTGAATTCAAAAATAGAGGTTAATTTTTTATATGGAACACGTTTTGAGATAAACTTATATTTTTAGTTTTTTACTAGACGAGAGAATCATATCTCAAGAAATGTCAGGTTATATCGTTGAATCTGTGATAAGTTAAGTGGTTATAAATATATCGACGAAAATTGGGCACATTTTCACCATGTTTTACAGTGATTCTATGCCGGTGGAAAAATGCCAACCGTTTAAATAACGTCCGGTTTCTCTTTATGCTCGTAAAGGTGATACTTTAACGTAAGAGTAAGACTAGAAGAAAAATAACAAAGTTAAAAGCATATTTTTCAAAATGTGTCCTTTTCTAAATATATTTTGAACCATTTAAATTATCACAGATCCACATTTGTTCGTCATCTCAATACCTTGCATTTAAGTACCAATAACGATATAATCGTACATATTTAGCTCGAGAAAGGATTTTTATAATGAAAAATGGACGAAAAACTAAAAATGTAAGGATATCTCAAAAACGGTTTCATTAAAAAAATGTTAACCTCTATTTTCGAATTCAGTGGATGGAAAACATAAAATGAAATCTCTACTTAAATGTAAATTTTAGTGTAAACTAGTGTAATTACTAATTGCTTTTTTGACTTCTTTCCATTACAGATTGTTATGTTTTATCCGCGTGTTAAAGGCCAAAGAAGAAAAATAAACGAAAATAAATTCTGTACAACACTTCAACTCAATTTCCAATACTTCGGTGGAATTAAATTTATTTCACGCATTTAATAAATGTAGAACTTATTGTATTAAATGATTTGCGGTTTTCATTTCAACGTATCGTTAAAAACGACAAATTTTGTTGCTGGGACAACAAACATTTGTATTTGTTATAGCAGTAAACATGTTAGCTATTTCAAATAACGCAGTTTGCTATTTCAACGCGATGTTTGTCAAAAACTTTTAGCAACACTTTGCTAATCAGCAGCATTGTTTTGTTTATTAAGCCTATACTAAGATCACGTTTTCGCCACGAAAACTGTTATACCCAATAATAAAATTGTCGGAATAAATGCTAATCTTGTTTTGAGTTTACAGTGATCACCATTATTTTACAACCCTGGATTATTTCTCACGAAAAAAATATATTATATTATTTCGCCACAAATAAGTAAACATCCCCGAGTTTGAGACCCTATTAACAGAGATAGATGAAGATATTCGTTTTTCGCAGAAACGACTAGTACTAAGCATTAGCTGTAAAAAATGTTTGCTGTTTCAACTAACGAATGTTTGCTGAAACAACTACATGCTACTGCTGTCCAACTACATGCTACAGCAAACAAAATCTGCTGTTTTAGCAAACATTTTTGCTATTATGAGTAACAAAATTTTTTTGGTTGTATTAAGAAAATTGCTCTCTCCATTTGACAGAAACCTTATTATGAAAAGCGTAAAAAGCTACAAACGCAATAATAAGTCTGAACTGTCATTAAATATATGTAAACGTTCTATGTAAACGAAGATTTAACAAGCACAAACTTTAAAATTCTGAAAACTGCACTAAAGCTAAAAAAACAAAACAAAATGCTTAACCAGTGCATTTACGTTACGCGGATTGGTTTATGTTAGGCTTCTCTCAGCCGACCATATAATTCCATGGTTCAACTCTCATATCAAAAGGCTTATAAATCAAAGAGATATGTGTTATAAAAGATGGAAACAATTCAAATCTGCAGAACATCTGTCTATTTTCAAAAAAGCAGGGCGAGAAGTTTACAAGGCGTAGTTGCATCTCAGCTCTTATAGATGTGGTTAAATCTGTGAGGGAGAAAATAGATGATAACCAAGTGTCCAGTCTTGTCCTGCTTGACCACAGTAAAGCATTTGACACTGTTCATGACACAATTCTTAATAATAAACTGGATAAACTATATTATTTTTCAAAAACGGCATGTAAGCTGTTACAATCTTATTTTTCGAATCGTTCTCAATATGTTTACTGCGAAAATCCTCGATCTAGCGAAATGAAAATCTACCGCGGAGTACCACAAGGATCCCTTCTCGGACCTGTATTTACATAAATGATTTGCCAAACACTCTGAAATATTGTGATTTACAAATATATGCAGACGAAACATCACTTCGCTGTATCAAAATGTAAATCGTGATTTATATGCAATATATTCATGGGCAACCAGTCAAGGCCGTAGCCAACATTTTAATTGGGGGGGAGGGGATTGTCAACTTAAAAAACAAAATATTCCATATAATCTCATGTGTACGTAATTTTTATTTATCGCCATATGGTATGTACCTGAAACAATATCTTACCCAATATTCACCACTGAGCCGCGGGCTTCTTTGGCGCAGCAAATAAATCCAATGACCTTCATCCAGTCGGCACATTTCTTCGGCGATGAACCCGACCAGTTAATGCAACTCCATTGAGTCTACTCTCGTACGTCCGCACTTCAACGGATAAAGCCTCCTTTAATCTCTTCATTGTTGACAATGAAAGTTCGGACTGATAACGTACAGTACTGCAGGGATGCAGAAACTGCAGCT